>JASCZW010003941.1:0-44206 GCA_034211315.2 Aedes japonicus
CTGGGAGGGAGAAACAGATACGAAAATTATGGTTGTCAATGCGGACCTAATTCAGCTGTCATGAAATGTCACTGCAGACCTAATTGTCGAAACACAATGATAGCAAACGGAACGGAAAACGCACAATTTTGACAGTTGCTGCAAATGACTTCCGATATGTCCAATTCGAATCGGCTTGAATCTGCCTGTTTTCTTTCCGACAAGCAGGTATACTCAGATCGGGCTTTGACGTTTTCCGTTTCCGTTATCATTGTGTTTGGGCCATAACTAAACAAAATTCAAAAGTGGGGAGTATTGAGAACGATAATTTGCTTGAAATTTGATATGAGCCTAAAATTATATTGAAAGTGCTGTGCAATATAAATTAAACTGATCGTTTTTTTAAGAAATGTGAAAACTTAAGACAAACAAGTGGATTACGGTGTTTTCCAATTTATAGACAGGGGAGGCGATGCCGGATTTGTGATACTGTGAAGAGTCACCCACACTAGATACGTTGCGGATACGTTGACGTATATTTGACAGAAAACCTATAGGAAAACTGTCAAATTTACGCAAACGCATCCGCAACGTATCAATTGTGGGCCAGCCATGAGCATAAGTTAGATGAGTATTATGTACGGTGAGATGTTTTGAATATTTAAACACCTGATAAAGCCTTGATAAAAAAAGAGACATTTATTCTTGTACCAAAGTCATAACTAAACGAGAAAATAATCTGCAAATGTTGCTAAGGGTCTTGTTAAATTTACTGATTACGCGATAAGTTTTGAAGATAAACGTGATCATTTTGATCATGAAATAAATTTCAAACTATAAATTTTAATTAAACGAAAAGAGTTGTATTATGGAAACTACACGTGAAGAAAACTATCGTCAAAGCAAATATATTTATATCAGTTCCAACGTAAACTTTTGTTTGTTCTGACCACAAATATATGTCGAATTTGTTTCAAAAGTTTTCTCTGTTAAAATTAGCGTACCTCAACGTTTGTTTAAAAATTATTCGTATTAAAAATAAAATTGAATATTTTTGGATTTGACATAGACACCTGAAAAAAAAACATGTTTATTTCAAACATGCTCTACATTTTGTTATAACGAAGTTTATACTGTCATGATTGTCGTTATTAAAATTAATGATTATTATTATTATAATCAATTCAATTTTACTGTCATGGTATTGATGAATTTGATTGTTATGATCAAGATTGATTGACAATTGTGATTATCATGACGATTGTGATCGTAATCATTGTTTTCTGAATATCATTTAAGTTTTTACCTCGGTTTTTACCATCATTATTTGCAATATATTGGATTATATATTATTATTTAAATATTTTAGATGTTCAGAACATAGGATAATTAAATGTGATAATTTTTATTTTTTGTTGATTTTAATGATGATTTTGAATACAATTCTTATTATTTTAATAATAATGATTGTGAAAAATTCTTTCAGTGATTTCAAGAGAACCATCAAGGAGGAAAGGAAATGTTTTTTCATAATGAATATTAATGTTGTAGTTGTGCGGTAAATATTATGATTCTAATTTTATTGTTATGATTATAATGAATACCATTGGGTGATTATTTTTAACGTGCGTATTATTTAATTTTTTTAATTATTATTTTGTTATCACATGCTATTTTTTGGTTATTATAATATTTATATTGATAAGAATAATGAAAACGAATATTTTTATAACAATGTTTGTTGGAATATGATGTTCAATACTACTATGATAGTAATGATTATTATATTTGTTACTATTCTGATTAGAATTATAATTATTTTTATAATTATTCATTTAAATATTTTTACAATTTTTATGATTATAAGTATAATTAATTATAATATTATGATGATTGAGAAAACTTAATTACCATTTAATTTTTCAATGTGATGTTATGATTTTGATCTGTATTCAAATGATTTTATTACGGTTATTATGATAATGATTATATGATTGCTATGATTGTTATGTTAATGATGTTTTTAAATCTATTCAATGTTTTTTAATTCTGTTTGTTGATTATGAAAAAGATTATCAAGATAATAATTATATTATTATCATTTAAATACCATTTTTGTCAATTTATTTTTTGCAATATGATATCATCAAAAAATATGAATAATAGTTTGAATTAAAATCATAATTAAAACCTTTATTTATATAAAAGTCATCAACTAGTCAACAACTATACAATTATTATTAGAATAAAAATATTTTATTTTTAATAATAATAATTTTAATAATTTTAATTTTAATAATAAGGTAATAATTTCAATTGGAATGTAAACAATGAATATAACAAAAATTATAGTGAAAATTATAAAAATTATGCAGTCAATTCTGATAATAAAAAAATTATTAATTTGACGTTCGTATTTAAAAAGTGAAAGTATTACACTTTATTTGTAATAAGTGATCAAATTAAATGTTATTATAATTTTTATGTTGGCTTAGGGTTACATACCAGAATTGACTGCATAATTTTTATAATTTTTCATTATAATTTTTGTTATATTCATTGTTTACATTCCAATTTGAGAAATTATTACCTTATTATTAAAATTAAATTATTAAAATTATTATTATTAAAATAAATATTTTTATTCTAATAATAATTGCTGTAATTGACCCGACTAGTTATTATTTTTATAAATAGTTTTTAATTATGATTTTAATTCAAACTATTATTCATATTTTTATTGATATCTGTACAAAAATAAAATAAATAAAAATGGCTATTTAAATAATAATAATATATTATCTTGATAATCTTTTTCATCAACAAACAGAATTAAAACGTAGACTCGTTAAAACATCATTAACATAACAATCATAGCGAATCATAATCATTATCATAATATGTAATAAAATCATTTGGAATACAGATCAAAATCATAATATCACATTAATAAATGAAACAATTAGCTCAATCATCATGGCCTATTATAATTAATTATACTTATAATCATAACGAATGAAATATTTAAAATGGAGAATAATTTTAAAAATAATCAATATATTCATAATAGTTACAAATATAATAATCATTACTATCATGAAATAATATTGAGCATCATATTCAATAAAATATTCGTTTCATTATTCTTATCAATAAAATATTATAATGGCCAAAATGGCATGAATAACAAATAATAATTTAAAAGGAACCAAATAATACGCACGTAAATAATCGCCCATGTGACCATTATAATCATGGCAATAAGTGAGATCATAATATTTACCGCAACAACATTGGCTATTTCATTATGAAAAGAGCATTTCCTTTGCCCGATGATTCCCTTGAAATCGCTGGTAATTTTCTGTCATTATTATTATCCAAGTAATGGAATTACCATTCAAAATCATCATTAAAATCAACAAGAAACAAAGGTATCGCATTTAATCACAATATTCCTGAACATCTAAAATATTTAAATGGCATCAATATATTACAAGTAATGATGGTAAAACCGAGGTAAAACGGAAGTGATATTCGGGAAGGCAATGTGATTGATCTGATATCGTCATGATAATCACGGTGTCAATCAATCTTGTCATAATCAAATTTCAAGATAAATCAATACCATGACAATGAACGAATTGATTATAATAATAATAATCGATGAATTTGTGGCGACAATCATGACGATATAAACTTCGTTATAACAAATTAGGCATGTTTGAAATAAACATGTTTTTCAGATCTATGTCAGATCAGAGATATTCAGTTATTTTTAATGCAATGAATACTAGATAGGCGTTGAAGTACGTGAACAACGGAAATTCTTTGAACAAATTCGACATATATTGTGGTCAGGAATTTTAGATGAAGTTTACGTTGGAGACTGATATAGATATGTTACAGCCTTGACGATAGTTTTGGCTTCGCGTGTAGTTTCCGTAATACAATAACACTCGTTTAGTCAAGATGTATGGTTGGGAGTTTATTTCATGATCAAGATGATCGCGTTTATCTTCAGGAGGTGCCTGTCGCGTTGTCGGCTGGGATTTAAACAGGACCCTTGGCTGACATTTACGCGGATTGTTTGAGTGTGACTTTGTTGGGGCATAGATGTCTCTTTTTATCAGGGTATCAGTGTTCGTGTTGAGAACTGTCTCGCCGTACATAATGATCGTCGCTTATTAACCGTAGGCTGGCCCACAGTGCGTTGCCCGGATGCGTTTTGCACATAGGCATTTGACGGTCCTATTCATATCACTGGCTATCTCTAGTGTGGTGACTCTTCCTGTTATCACAAATCCGGCGTCAGCTCCCCTGTCTGCCTCAAATTGGAGAAACACCGTAATCCACTGTTTATCTTAATTTTCACGTGAAAAAACGATCAGTTTAATTTATATTGCAGCTTCAATATAATTTTAGGCTCATAATTTCAAAACGGAATTATCGTTCTCAATGCCCCCTTCTTTTTGTTTAGTTATAGCCCAAACCTGTGATGGCGGGGCGGAAGTGTCAGAAATTTTTGATCTAGTATACCTGCTTATCATGAAAATAGATTTATGATTCAGCCGATTCAATTGGGTTATCTATCGAAGTCATTTGCAGCTGGCCTGTCAAAATTTGCGTTTTCATTCCGTTTCCGTTATCGTTGTGTTTGGACGTGACGATTCATGACAGCAGATAGATCTGCATTGACAACCATAATTTTCGTATCATATTTCTCCTCCCCTTTGAGGGGTCTTAAAATGACGGATGAAGCTGAGAATACATCTTCAATTTTAGACGTCAAGTGATCCTGCAGTGCTGGACAGATGATGTAATTAAATTCTAATCGCTATAACCGCAAATTGGAATATTTCATAACGGACTAAAATCTGGATAAAGAAATGACCGTATTTATCTTAGATGTATACCCGGAATCATTTGTCTTTGTATTTGTTCGTATTTCATGTCAAGTTTGTTTCAGTCGACAGATCGGTAGACAGGTTTCTCTCTATCATAAACGGAATAAATCGTTAAGATGCCTTAGAAATTTCATGAAGTATGAATTGAAACAGACTGAGTCAAAATATGCAAAGAATGCGAGGGATCTTCGGAAGTGTGTAATCAATTTAGTAGATGAAGGAGAAGAACGGAGGAACTAACAATCAGTGGGCAGGTGATCGCAAGTAACCCATCGATCACCAGCCGTATGTCAGGAGGCAGCTGGCAGACATTCTATCGAGCTGTGCGCAAATACTACGTGAAGTTAACCAGGTGCATTCGTTTGCTATTAGCCGTTAATGCCTTGACTCCTGTAAGACGTCTCATCTTTGTAAATACCATGGAAGATTCTCTGGGTGATGAAGTGAATGGCCTCTTGTTGCACACAGAGAATACTGAATCTGGACAAGAGAGCTTGCAGGCGTGTCAGAGACCCGTGGGAGTCAGGAATAAATTACTGCCGACTCTTGCATCAACATTCAAAGAGATCTGAAGTCGTACGGAACTACTTGGAATATAAATTTACTTTTCAACAGATGACCCCAAACTATAAGACCCCTTTAGCACCATCGAACTCGTTATCAATATTGGAATGAGTCCTCGGGAGCTCGGACTTTGGAATCTAACTCAAAGTGTGTGCTAAAACATATGTGACCAGCCGTGAACTGAAACATTTCTGAAGATGGAGAGAAACCTGGATAAACCCTCGTAAATCAGATCTTGTCAGTAATATCGCATGGCTTCTACAGGCCCTTCTGAAGTGCCTTGGGTAATCATACTATAACAATTGATTTGGCAATGAAACAATAACACAGTCATGATCTAGTGCATTGTGTCAAAACGAGAATCTGAAATAAACCTTGTTTTGAAGCTATGGTGGAAGGAAAGTAGTAATCTCCGTTTCATTCAAGCTACTGCTGCTTATCTTCTGCAGATGCAGCGTATTTCAAATGCTGCAGACATGTGGTGTCGTACTGAAATAATGGAGCTAATAACTGTTAAAGTATCGCTCTTGAAAATGAATCGATCATGATAGAGTATATCAATGTGATAGTATTTTCGTCAAATATATCGAGATGTTGCTGGACGATAACCAATCGGTACCTGGAGATAATGGAAGTGCGTATGACACGAGCGTGCTGTACTACGATTTTAATGAACTGAACCCGATCCTCGCGGTTCGCTTTCTCTGTGGAAATGAGTGTATTTACAAAGTTGAAATGTAATGAAAGGAGATTCTTCAGTCTCATCCGGATGGTGTCGCTAAGACAGAATTGACTTGGCTGATCGCCGGAATTTCATTTTATGTTTGAAAAGCTGTGTGTGACACCGCTGGGTGACGACAGACTTCCTGTAGATTATCGGAAGATAAAGGCACAGGCCTATAAAGGGAGAAAGAGGCAACTGAAACGGGTCGCTCCTCGGCTAGAAATTTGAAGAAAGGCATAAATCCGCTGCATGGGCAGGTCATGAAGGAATAATGATCTATTATGGGATTTTGCAGTCTGTCTGGAGATTTAGATGAGAATTTCAGATATTACGGGAGCACTTTCGCGCGTAGAAGTATGGATAATATGGAGCAAACATTGATAAAATCAGAGGTTACCAGTACCTACACAAGTGTTCCGCAGTGAAAAGATCTTGGAAAACCAGAAAAGTACTATTATGTAAGTTATGAGTATTTTCTGTATTAATATGAAACACGTGGCTCATTTGGCGATGTACGGTAATTAACTGCTGAAACTATGGATAGTCGCTCGTTTCTATGCTGGAAATAGTAAGTTTCGGGGCTATCGTCCAGGTAGCGATGGAACTCGTCAGCAACTGGGCCACAAATGGCAGGCATGCCGTCGAGAGTAGTTATAGGCAATGAAATTGAGTAAATTGACAATTTGCAGGTTACATTACAGCTCAACGTGTTAAACTGGCGCAAACTGTCAGACACAGCTGATCTCGTGACTGAAGTCGATTTCGACCTGTTCCTTATCCCGTCGAGTTTTGTGAAGTTATTTTCTTGAAGTTTTTTCTTGAAGTCAACATGTTATTAATTTTTCACATATGTTACGAGGTCAACTTGACTATTGCGAAGGCAGCCGATCCGATAAATAAGTTGTGATTTGATGGGATGTATCTTTTCAGCAAATCAACTGTATTATCAACGAAACCAGTGTAAATCGTCAACCATAATGAATCAGATATCAGATCTTCCGCAAAGAGAGAGGGCTGTATTTCAATGCTATGCCAGCCTATAATACTGCGAAGCATTCGTTTCGTTGATTTCGGCATTTGTTCTCGAACCATCGTCACGCTGGCCGGTTGTGCAGCTTTCTGTCTCGGCATAGCTGTGAAGTACTTTAATGCCTTTTCTGGCACTCAAGATGTTTCTGTGCAATTCGCTGGATCTTTCGAATGTAGATCTTGTAATGACTAGCTGACCAAATCACGAGTAGAGGCTCGATTTGTTTGCCTGGAATACAATCGATTGACGTCTCGATCCGATTACGCGGGAACCGAATATTCGATGCCGCTCATCCCTTTTAACTCACCCGTTTTACGATGACCAATTTTGGCGATACGATAGGCAGACGTTACGTTGCCATGTGTGCATTTTCTGTCAGGCAAAATCCGTGTAATTTGATCTTGAAGCAATGAACTGACACATAAGTAGGTGTATTTCTTGCAATTGCTCCAAGTGTAATCGCATTGACACTGATTGAGTTTTACCTTGAGTTTTCACTGCACTTTGAATATCGCCAAGTTCTGTATCAGAGCATTCCAAACGTGGAATGGACTGGTTTTTCTTGCACAGAAGCGTTGAACAAGGTTGTCACATATTTGCTTCAGTTGCCAAAAGCTGGAACGAAGCTTCCGTCCATCATTAAATTTCGAGACACTACGATAATTTCAACGGCAAACGATAATTGGCTTTTGCCTTCAAGCCGTTTCCGGCTTAACCCAGAGCCCGGCTGACGTACACTGCAATCGGTGAGAGTTCTGTACAGTTGTTCCAGGATTGGCTATTAGCTGGCGCGGGTATTTAAACCCAGCTAAGTGCACTATTACAGTATCTGGCCGTCAAACTGAAGGACCGGAACTATGGGGCTGAAAGTCGTGTTTTATGTACAGATGGTACCATATCCGCTTTTGTTGATTTTTTGTAGTACGCACTTCCTTGTTTATTGCGGGCTATAGATCCGATAAGCAAAAATTGGATCTTCGATCACCACTACATGTGGCCTGCCAAACCTGTTACCTTCTGTAATATTTAGACAACTCTTGTCCAGAAAATATTCAGCAGTGGCGTTTCTTCGTGCATGAAAAGTATCAGAGCAACCTGAAAACCGATGATAAGTCATCGATCGCATAAATTCGCCGATCCTTTGTGGTGTCCTGCAGATTTTTTGCAAGAACTTGGAGAAATTGCTTTCGAGCAACCAAGCAGCTTGGAACGACTTTTGCAGCGAGAGGTTTAGCCAATACCATGCGATTGAAGTCACCTTTCTTGCATTTTGGGCTCCTTTCAATCCCTGCCTCTGCTTTGCGCTGTGCGCATATGATTTTGATTTTCCAATTTCTGCAAGCCCCATTTTACACAGAAAGTTAGGAATATTTCTCAGTAATGGCTAGGAATCTTCTTGTCCATTTTGCGGACATACATTTCGGTTTGTTCCACGCCTCAACCTTCCGAAGATAAGCAGCCGCCAACAGACAACTCCGCAAATGCCAACACTGCGGTATTTTAGGCCAGTATTAGCACAAAGAACAGACATTGATGTCCGTATACTTTTTCCTGAAAACGTGGTAAAAGTAGTATGGGCAGCCGGTATAAGAAGCAAGTAGAGAGAAAAACCAACAAAACTTTTCAGGTGTGTGTTAGGATTTTTATTTATTACCATTTACATGACAGTTATCGCACAACTGCAGCGCCGCCTACCAGGAGCATAAAGACATCAAAAGCAATGTCGGTTTAAAGTTTTACACAAGTAGCAGACCGAAGATGAACGCCAGTTCTCTGTGGTATTAGTTTCTTGGCATCATCGCATACCGACAACTATGGATTTTGCTGCCTTTGGTACAAAATGCGATTGCGTACTTCATACTTGATCTGACTCCACTTTTACAAATGCAACAAGAATGTTAACACGTGTGCTACCACTATGCAAAGTGGAAAACTTTCTGAAACGTTTCAACGGCATGTAGAAATAATTCAAAACTATAATTTCGCCATTTACTTCAGTTGAAGCAGCGAATACTTTAATTTTATTTCGCGAAAACGACGCAGCAAAAGCAAAACACGTCATTTTCAAGGTACGGCTTGCTGCGATCCTCCAAGATTAAATCTGATTGCATTTGGGAGGAAAATAAGGCAGTTTATCGGTTTGTCATATATTCAGGTAAATGGTGGTATCCTCTATATATTTCAATAGATACAAATCCTTTATCAGCATTTTGTCTATTTAAATCCCGCCTTTTTCATTTTTCAAACATATATCAAGGTTGTTTTGGGTTCCTAGCACTTTCTGCAATAGAATTCAAATTACTTATTAAATTTCAAAACATTTTTGCTGAGAGAATCGGCGTCCACCATTAATCGATTTCTGCGAAACGTTTATGCCGTTGCCTATCTTGGTAGCTCCTCACAATATGTCGTGTCTATGCTAAGCTATGGCTGTGGCTATGTCAATCTTTATGATTTCACTCACATATTTTAAGATGTGGGCCATAATCAAACCGATTTTGATTTCAAGATATAGGAACTTCCTATCTTAACATTGGCATACAGCTGCACCGTGTCGTCTGAGTGACACAGTAGTAAAAAACATGTAGGTTTTTGCGTTATTTAATGCGCTATGGAATACTAGATTTGGCATAAATTCATGGAATATTTTGCAAATTTGGCCCGATGAAAAAGTTCTGTTGTATGAGAACTTAAACAATTTCGTTAATTACGCTAGCTAAAAGTTTGTAATTGAACGAAGGAGATTTAACCTGATTGTTAAATTGCAATTTCTTCGTGATATTTCAAATGCACTATACCACAATTATAATAAATAGATAGCTTCAAAAGCACGATATATTCAACTTATATTAACTGTAATACGTTATAATCTCCTGCAACCTGAATCCTTGGCCAGCTTGAGAACTGCGCATCCGCACAAGCAACAGTGTATATGCACAACTGGAGATCAAAGTAAACTTGAATAACTCTGCTAATGAACGTTACTTTCGTCGAATTGAAATTTGCTCGTGGAAATCGTATCGGACAGTTTCTTTCTCTTCTTACAAGAACAAGCTCCAACACTGTAGTACTGGCAGGCTGCGCAGTCCGCTCTCAGCCCGGTTGAGCAAGCTGTTAAACTGTTTGATAATTTCAACGAGTTTTTACGACTGCTTGAAGACGGAAGCAAAGCTCGGAAAGTCAGAGAACAAAACGGATCCTGAGCTCCATACCGCCCGAACCAGACGATCCGAAGTTGTACCAATTTTTTTTTTCAAGATGTGACACTTTTATGTACTTTTGCCTTCCCAGCGCAAATCGCCGCAGCTTCTTTCGCTCGCTTTAGATTCGTTTGTGCTGTGAGGGAGAGGCGCGCGACAGCTGACTTGTTTCAAAAATATAAAGAACCTCTCATGCCGTTTGACACATGGTGTGGAGTAGATGGAGGATTTATCAAGTTCCGTATCAACATAGCGTTCGCTGTTGAGGCGAGTTGAGTAGGTACATTACTGGTGTTGGGGGGCGTTTGGGGACCAGAGGACAGCATGAAGCCAACATGCGACGATTCAACTCCGTTGTAACTTAGAATCCCATTAAGATAAGAAGCGTCGCATGCTTCTTCTCGGTTTTCAGTTCCTACCTTTACTTCATCATCTCCGAACGTGCATGGGATCTTTCCGAGACTGTACAATAAGTTCGTTATTTTATGAAAGAATGTCCTTTCCTATCGCATACGGTTGATTAAAGTTTGTAGCAAGTGACAAATCAGACGTCTAGCAGTGTATCAAGAAAAGAAGATGGTTGGAATCAATTTTTTTTTTGATTAACGTGTTAACGGGTTATTTTTTTTAGCTTTTTTAAAAACATAACATAATCAACAAAGTTTGTGGACTTATTCTGAGCTTCTAACTAGCAATAATTTCTCATTAAATTGGATTCTAACTTTATTTTCCGTCGTACGTACTCGTTTTTACCAATTGTAAACACGTATGTTGTTGCGAGTTTGTTCAAAGTATAGTTTCTCCTCTAACTTCCAAACTTATCAAACTTTTTTCGTTTGGCCAAAAACATATTGAAACTCCTAGTGGCCTATCAGAATGAATGAAAAAACAATAGCGCATATTTTCATTATCAAAACAAAGTAGGTAATCGTTCTAGAATTTCACTATTTAGGGCATCTTCAGCGGTGTGTCTATTTTTGGATCAACTTTATACCTGATTTGTATCAGCGAAACTTGAATAGAACTAGCTAAAATAGACCAACATTGCGTTCCTCGCATCGCTGTTGTATTTCTTGTTGTTAAACCCGCCAACACCTGTCATCCTGTCGATCATTCAACATCAGAGATCAGAAGTTTTTTTTAGAGATCGCAGATTTTTCACAAACATTTTGCCATTGATTGGTTTGACCAAATAATTTTTAGTGCGTTGTTAGCTGACGTATCAAAGAAATATTTGTTCTTTCGTTTGGCTGAAGGTGATTGTCGAAATGCATGCATTCCATTAAAAGGTTATAAGATAATGCTGATTTGTAGTTTGGCAGCGGATAAACAAAAGTCGAAAGGAAAGGGTCACACCCTGATGACGCCCTCAACGTCACCGCGATTTCCGTTCCGGTCATCAGAAGCTATTCCAGGACTACTTTAGCGACACGCAATCCTGCAACGAGAAGCACTTTCTGCGTTTCCGCATGTCAAAAGAGGTGTTTCTGGACATTATGCGACATCTAGAGTCAACTAGAGGCTTCTTCAAAATTTTATCTGTATGATCTCTTTGTGAAGGCTTATCATGAACAATCTATCAATAAACAGATTGTTTACTTTGAAAGCTTCGATCACTTTTCATATCCAAGCAACCGAAATACTATTCGGAGTCTCGGAACTTCCGCATTTCGATCTAGTCAGCGTTTTCCGGGAAATGCAGACTGTAAAAAAACTAGGACAACCATTCGTTATTTTGGAATGAAACAAAATGGCAATTCACTAGCACCGGGAGCAACTAGAAGTAATTATCAGCATCCGAAGCAAGCAACACAACTTTTTGTTAATGGCCAGCATCACGGAAGAAACACGGTTACTTTTCGGCTCACAAATCAACCTCAGAATATACTCAATAAAATTAAGTTATTGTTATGTGTATTATCAAGTAGCGTGTAGTGTTTTAGAACGGTATTTTTCCTGTTCCAAATTGCTGCAAGAATAGATCAAAACATAAAAACATAAACAAGTTTTAAAATTATACAAAATAGATCCAGCATAAAACAAAATTTACAATGTAGTTTCTAAGCTACAGTATTGTCAACAATCAATATGCAACTAGCGATTTGAAATTGGTTCACTGTTATAGAACCCCTAGGTCCGAAGTACACCGTGCAGTCGGCACCTTGCAATAAATCTTGCGCTTTTCTGTACCTTTCGGTACTAGTATCTTTGTTGTTGTTTTGATTCGCTATTTTATTTTGATTCAATACATGAGGGTGTGTTAGTGAGAGTAACGTTATTAGGGGCAAATCATTATACTTGAGACCGAGTTTGGGACCGGTGTGCTAGTACTTCCTGAGCCAAAAAATATTTTCATTTTCTTCATGACTATCCACTCGCACCCCCTCCCCCCGGTATTGTAAAAGCCTCAATCAAAGCAAAACAAATGTTTCGGAGAACTTTTGAAAAATTGATCTATAAAGTTGCTTTTAACGTTTGAATTAAAAATGAACTTTTTTCGCATGGTGATTATGGCAGACGAAAACATGCGTGTAGACATGTTTTTGAGTTCTTTCTTCATTTTATTTATAAAATTGTGGTAGTAGATCTTACGCTTCAGGTTGGCCAAGAAATTCTCGATGGGACGTAGCTGGGGGACGTTCGGTGGGTTCACCGACCTGGGTACCACATCGATATTCAGCCTCTCCAAGATGTTGTAGATTCCGGAACGGGCGTATGCGGCGTCCACAAAGGGCCACACGATGTCCGTTTTCGACGCTGTGGGGTGCCGTTCTTTGAACGCGCACACTTTTGAACGGAGTTGCTTCACTGTGTTTGCCATCACTGTTAGAGTTCGACTGATGGAGTTGTCTGTCAGGGGGAACTATGATTGATGCTGCATGGGTAATTTTGTCAAAGCGGGTGAAAGTAAACCCATGAAAAATTGGCAATTTTCGTTCATTTTTTTTAATGCAAACATTATTTCTCGTAGAAGATTGACTGCTTGATTGGGATTTCACAAAAAAAAATACAAAAAAGTAGAGACTGTGGTCGCAGTGGTAGCTAAAGTGACGGGCAATACAATGAGACCAAAGCTTGATTTTCATACAAAATGGTCATGTTTTGGAACTTTGGAACACTTTATATCTAGCTAGTCAAGACAATACATTCCTAAAAATATGTAATTTCTGTGAACGATTAGAGCTGCTTTCACACCTCCATGCTAATAAAAACTTACTAAAAACAGTTTGTTTTATAGTAGTTCAGGAGCTCTGAGCAAGCTTCTAAGTCATATCAGCACGCTTTGAATGTTTAACAATCCGAGTGTCTCCATGATTTTTTTCTTTCATAATGAACCACGATTAACGTTGGTTTATATAGAAAATGTTATGTGTATTTTGAATGTATTTATTTATTCATGTATCTATTTTTTTTATTTATTCATTTGTTTATATTATTTTTATTTTTATTTATTATTTAATTATTTACAGATTATTTGCTATGGGATGTCTATTTATTTATTTATTTGTTTAGTTATTAATTAATTCATGTATACATTTTTTTTTATATTTTTATTCAAAGGTTTAATATTGCTATTTGTTTCAATATTTGTTTATTAATTTGGTCATTTATTTATTTTTATATTTATTCATCTATCTTTGCATTCAATTATTTATTCATTTATTTAATTATTTGTTCATTCCTGTATTTATTTAATGAATTATTAATTTATTTATTTATAAAAGTTTTTATTTTTTTATTAATTTTTGATTTGTTCATTTATTTAAATGTTTATATTTTTATGAATTTATGTATTCATTTATATGGTAATTCATATAATTTTTATTAAATTATTTATTGATTAACGTAGTTATTGACTTTATCATTTATTCATTCATTTATTCATCTATTGATTGTTTCATTTATTTATTTATCAACTTATTTATTTATGAATCTATTTTTTTCATATATTAATTAATTTATACCATTATATATGAGTTTATAATTTTATTTATTCAATTAATAATTTGTGCATTCGTTGATTCAATTAATTTTTCATATATTTATTTATTTGTCGATTTATTTATTAATTTTTGTTTTGTTTGATATATTTATTAATATGTTTTTATCTATATATATTCATATATCCATTTATTTGTTGATTTATATAATTTTTATTTAATAATTTATTCATTTATACAGTTATTGATAAAATAGTTTATTCATTCATTTATTTATTTATTGATTTATTAATTTATTTATTTATTTGTTTATTTATTAATTTATTTATATTTTTTTATATTAATTGATTTATACCATTACACTAGTTCACAGCATTTATTAGCTCGGTATGCTGATCATCATTTCTAATGTGCAATTTGATGCAGAAGTCAAAAATTCCATCATAATAAATTAAAGTAGAACAGGTTTAGAGTTATGGATAAAAGTTTATTCTTAAATAAATGAACAAAAACACATTTACTTAAAATAGAATATCTCCAACGCGTGTGATCCAATTGCAAATATTTGGTCATCAAATGAAGCAGAAAAACGGTGTGTGTGTGTGTGTGTGTGTGTGTGTGTGTGTGTGTGTGTATGTGCATTGTGTGTGTGTATGTGTGTGTGCGTGTAGAGAGAGAGAGAGAGAAACTGTTCTACTTTTATTTTATCTTTACGTTTTTTTTTAATTCTACATAAAATTTCACATTAGAAACATTAGTCGAATTACAAAGTTCATCACTTTTGATTTATTTTGTAAACTTGTGTTATTTGTGTATTAATATTTTTCTTTATAATTATTCAATTATATATTTATTTATTCGTTGGTTCAATTATTTTATTATTTATTTATTGATGTTTGAATTTATTTATTTTTTTTTATTTTGTAGTTTATTTATTTATCAATTATTTATTTATTTATTGGTTGATTTATTTTCATATTTATTTATATATTTATTTTCATTTCTCTCCTATTTTCTATTATTTTTTTCATTAGGTGATTTTTTTTATGCATAGATTTATTTGTCTTTTTGTTTAATTATTTATATATATATATTGTTTTATTTTTTCATTTATTAATATATTTATTTTTATTTATTTATTGATCTCTTTATTTATATATGTATTTATTTAATTATTGATTAATCTATTCTTTTATTAAATATATATGTTATCATATTTATTGATTTCAACCATTATTCATTTATTTATTCATTTGTATTCATGTACTTTTTCCCAGGTTACAATTTTAGTTTGTAAAATTCAATTTCACTGTTGAGCTTAGTGCTTATCAATCGTCATCTTATTTTGAATCAAAACTGCTGTACAACCTTTGTTTACACAAAGCTGCAGAATCTATTCAACATCCGCTGCTTAACAACATATGAATAAAAGGGTTTATTCTACCATTCTCATTTGTATTTATTACACATCAACATTATTTAACTATTGTTATAACCATTGTTAAGCTTCAACTCAAATTATTGTAGAGCTATAACTTATCTCTTAAACAAAAATAATCTTTTCGTATAGTATAATGGAATTAACTTTTAGAGAGCATAATTAATTAACGATAAAATGTACTACAGCCATTGCTGTTCTTAAGACATTTTGTTTAGCTTAACAATGGTTTAACGATGGTTGACAAAAAAACTTTATAAAACGTTGTTGAAGACACCAAAATGTATTGAGTGAACTTTGAAAGGACGTTCTTTTGCTTTTATAATTTATTCTCAGCAATTGTTAGGTAATTTATTATTAGTGGTACTTATATTTCTTCATATTTTTGAAACAACTTTTTGAAATATTGTACCCAAATTTCACTTTGCTCGATCTCAGACTTGAACTCATGATCCTGGATTGTAGGCTGCCTAACTCTCCATCTGGTCATTTTTTAACAATGGTTAGTTAACAGTCACATACACATACCTTTGGATTTGAGTTAAAAGAGTTTTATAATTGCTCCATAAACGTTCCATAATTAATTGAAAAATGATAGCTTTATATAATTGATCAAGCGTTGCATAATTGCCAAATAAATATGTAACTGAAACTTATACCACAAACAATCCATTTAATTTTAATTAAATCCTTCTTAGGTTTTAGTTAAACTTCTTTGGGAGTTCAATAAACATCCATGATATCGTTGTATAGCTAAGCGATGCGTCTTGTTATGATTGTTTAAAAGGTTTTTTTTAAATAATTGTTTTTTTTAAATAAGTGTTTATTTTTTTAAATTATTTGTTTATTAATAGTAATATGTACATTTATTTTTTCATTTATTTATTTATTTATTTATCTATTCATTAAGTTTTTAAATAATTCATATATTCGTTTATTTATTTATTTGTTTTTTATGTCTATATTTATACAAATATGTATCTAGAAATGAAAAGAAAAATTAGTATTTTTATTTAATTTCAACTACTTCTATGCTTATCTTGACAGATACGCGTGTACTCGAGTGTATAACTCGAGGATAAATATGTATGTTATTATTAAGATGTATATTGTTATATATTTCATTCATTCTTTCATTAACTTGTTTATTTATTGATCTATATTAATTTAAAGTTTTCATGATTTATTTATTTATTTAATTTTAATTTATTCATTTATTCATTGATTTATTTATTGTTGTTATCATACACATATTTATTTTTTTAATTTATTTATCTATTTATTTGTTATTGTTATTAAATATTTAATGAATTTATTCATTTTTAATTTTTTTTATGGATTTACTTATTTATATTTTTTATTATTTAATAATTTGTTTTTATATATTTATTTAGTTATTTGTTTAATCTTATATTTTTATGTATGTATCTTTTGATTAATATATTTATATAATTATTTATAGTATTATTGAAAGAAAATTGAAACAATTTAATTAATCATTATAATATTATTTATGTTTATTTATTTTAGAAAATATGTTATGATATATCAACACAAACGAAATTATTTATTTGGTCAGTCAACTGTTAAACGGTGACTGAAAATTCTGAAAAAGAAATCAGAAGCCCGAGGAAAATTTTCCAGAACCCTATGTTCATTAAAAAAAAATCAATACAAAAGTAACTGTTATACACATACAGTACAAATAAGATGTGCAGTTAATTTTCAAGTTACATCACATTTTAACAAACCGCACCAAGAGCCAAAAGAAATCCAACCTTTCAGCCAAGCGATTCGCATTTCTATCAATGAAGACAAGATACCCACATCTAAGAACATCCAAAAAAAAAACAACCGCGAAAGAAGAGCTGTAAGGCCTTGTGTGTGTTACGGTAGCGTTTGTACTATACATACGCTACACAAGTCGTTAACGTCGTCGACGTCGGAATGACCGTCGCCGCGTTTCATTCACAATGCTCACCCACCACTGTTCTCCGCTCAGGGGCAGAGGAGAAGACCAAACAAAGAACTCCTCAGCTCTCACTTGGTGGCAATCTGTACCCGGTTGCGGTGAGCTTACCTCTACTACCAGACGCGCACATAGCGAGAGAGATGTGTTCCAGCAGTAGCGTGATTATGCTTGGGGCTCTGTTTACATATGGCGTAATTGAGTGTGAGTGCATTGAGACAAAATAATAACAACGGCACAGCAGGGTAGTAGACGGTTCGGCAAATCGACCAGGAGGTCTGACTTTGAGGGGTACTGCAAAAGTAATGTAGTTCCTTGTATGTGTTTATACGAGCAGGTCTGAATGAAACAGGCTACGATGCTTGGGTGGGTGGTGAACTCCGGATGGGCACCAGGCCCATTTTCCATAAACAGCCCGCGTGTTGAGCGCCATGCGGATGGATCTGGAACATACGCTCCACTCGTTGTACACTCGCTCTAGCGGGTGCTGCGTTCTTGGTCGTGAAATGGTGTTGGTGTTTGGTAATAAATACATAGGAATTGAGCAGCTTGTTGACAGTGTGACCATTTTTTATTTTAAATAATTCAACACGACTGTTAATATTGAAGGAGTGTTGTATCAACACGGGGTTTGAAGACAAACACTATTGTTGTTTGTATTAATATCTACGATGTTTTGATAAAACGCAAGTAATCAGAGGCGAACACAGATGGTAACGGAGTAGGTTTTTTTTTTAATATGATGATTTTATGAAAACTCGAGTTCAAAATGACTTGAAATGTCAAATATCATGAACATTCACAATGTGTGATCCGAAAAATTGCCGATTTATTGAATCATCAAGAATCTTAAAATGGACGTCATCAGATAAATCTAAGAAACTACGAGGATTTCATATTGGTGACTTGTTTGCTGCAGTGCAGTAAGAATTTTATGATTGTTTTTCTCACATCGAAATGATGGTGATGATTTAAATAAAAATTAAACTGATTGCAATCACAGACTCGTGTAATGTTTTTTTAAAAGCTCGTAATTACACTCAAGCTTATGGCTTCCATGTGGATCGAACATTTTGTTGATGAATTTGGGCACTATATTTTATTCTATAAGAAAAAGAAGTGCACGTTTGCAACCACCGATATAATATCAGACCATTCGGAAAGATGAGAAAATATAACATTGGAATAATTTTTAAAATTTAGTGTGAATCTGTCTCAACCTGATGGAGTAACCCATTTTGACGCATGTTTTGAGATCACGATACATGGCGTGCGATTATTATAGAAGTATATTAATATAAGAGTTCTACGCTTTTGAAACTTATCGGCTATCTTTGAAAAACATATTTTTCCAGGGTGGTCAAATTAAAAATTCAACTGGTCATACCGAATCACTCATGTTTGGGGCACGGGCTGCCTAATCTTTTTATTAACGGAGGATTTGAAAATAACACAAGCTCAGCAGAATTTGCGAAAAAAGCATCAACAATCGTGAAGGATCTGCGCTGCATAGCAGCAGTTTCAAGCTGAAATTGATTAACATTTTCGCGAAATCCTTGTCTCAATTAAATGCTCCGGTGATATTCTAGAAGCAGATGAACAGTATCCATTGTTTTAGATTAAAGGAATGACCAACCAAATCAGGAGGATGTTTACCAATAAGGCCATTTGAAGCCCGCTCCTACGCTAAAAACATACACGACTATACATTGACATGCATTGCTCAATATGTTACGGAGTTGTGGTTCAAACTGATCTGGAATTAATTCCTTTTGGACAAATCGACAAATAGAAATTAGTTGAGGACATGTTACATTTCTTGGAACCGTTCAAGGTAAAGTATATCGATCTTATTAACATAGACATCTATTTAACTTTTTAATTCAACAGACGATCGTTACTTCACTTTTTCACAAAAAATGCCACTGTCAATGTTGCTCTTCTGTTGCGATCTGAAATTGAAGCCATTATTCGTGAAAATGATGATGACTCTCTTGCGATTGTTCAATTGAAAGAGAGCATGAATGAACAATATGAACGAAGATTTCCGATGTCAGATTATATTAGCAGCAGCCCAGCTTTATTCTCGCTTTCTAAACCTGAATAGCATGACTGAGATACTTACTAAGAAATCGCAAAGTAAATCGGATTTTCTTGTCCACATGGTGCTAAAGGAGCTAAAAGATAACGGCATCGAAGTGTCCACCGCTATTGTTGAACCAGAAGCAATTCAGCCATCATTATCTTGTTCGATCTGTACATTGGCGATTAAGCATTCCCATGAGAACGAATTTACGGACTCAGTGATAGTGACGCCGAATTCTAGATCCATAGGCCCACATTAGATCACTTTCCCCTATTTGCATAGTAATAAAAATGTTATTCTATTTCGATATAACTTATATTTACGCTTCTGAAACTGGTTAGGTTTAGTAATAAAGACGTAAGCCAAATCCCCCGTCGACTTGTTATGAACAAGTTCTATAATGTTAAGTCTCATAACTTTGTACACACACGTACATATACACACATAAACACATCAATTCATCGACCCGGGCCTTCTATCAAAATATAAGACTTGCAGTGATCCTAAAGTCGATCCAAGCCGCCACTGCCGCCAAGAACTACCGTGGCGTTACAAAATACCATACACGCCGCCACCGATTAAAAATAGATCGGCACACTCCCACATTGTTCCGGTATGAACAAAGAGTAACTATCCAGCATTTAACGAGTACTCATGGCCGTCTCGGCTGAGCTCGGTTTCTGGTAGGGAGCAAGCTATTCGATGTTTCGCTTAGGTCGTTTGACAGTTAATCGATTCTCTGTCAAACGGCCTAAGCCAAACGTCAAATAGCTTGCTCCATAACAGAAACCGAGATAAACCGAGACCGCCATTAATACTCGCAAAATGCTGGATTTAAATATTCTAGCAACTGATCTTTGACAACAAATTCAAACATTTCCTCTAATGCGTGTGTTGATAGGACGAAACTCTTCGGCTGTAATCGTTCCAGCAACCTTTCAAATCGAAACAACCAACGATTTTTTCCACACTTCAGGTTCGTGCTCAGTTTGTAATGATTCATTAATAAAGTGCAATAAAATGTGACCAATGACATGAATGCAATCTTGAAGAACTCAAGCATTTACATTGTCGATTCCAGCCATTTTTCCTAATGAAAGCAAAAGCAAATATTTCTAAGTTCATCTACTGTGATGGGTAGAAAACCTTCAAATCTGCGATTACTATAAACTGGCTGCTTTATTTCATCAGGTTCATTGACCAATTCAATAGATGGATTGATCAATGAAACACTTTTGACGAAATAATCATTATACTTGTATGCATTTGCTTGTTCAGACTGTTACATTGTGCCGTCAAAAGTTATGGATCGCGCTTTGCATTTGGTAGGTTTTAATAAAGATTTCAAAACTTCCCATAACTCTATGCTATTGTTTTGATACTGATCTATTTTCTTCTTTATATATTCACAACGAGTTTTGTTAATGGATTGTGAATATTTATTACGCGCGATTGTGTACCTATTCTAATGATTATCACTATTAAGGACTGTATTCGATTAAATTTGGACACACGCAATTGTTCGTAACTTTTTAGCGTGTGGGTAAAAATTATTGAAATTTTAACTGAATGTATTTCATTGTGTTGTGTCAATTGATTTGATGAGTTTCGTGAAAATCGGTCGAGTGATTTCAGTGATCCTTCAGCTTCGAATGAAGGAAAAGGGTGCCAACAAATTTTGGGCACTCAATTCGAAAACCCAAACGCTTCTCATCGATGGATCGGAAAACAGCTTGGAATCGCACATCCAACCATATCTCATGTGATCAAAAAGTTCAAGGACCGTAAGACAACCAAGCGGAAAAATGGTAGTGGCAAAAAACCTGGCACATCAAATCCGGAAAAGGCCAGGATGGTATTGAACCAATTTAAGCGTTATCCCAACATTTCGATCAAAGATGTTGTGAAAAAGGCGAAAGTTTCAGTTTGTTTTGTGTAGAAAACAATGAAACGTTCTGGATTACATGTGTACAGGGTCCAGAAGGCACCGAACCGGAGCGATAAACAGGACTCGGTAGACAAGTGCAAGAAAACTGTACAGGGAGTGGCTCACAAAACCGTTCTACATTGTGATGGACGATGAGACCTACATTAAAGCCAAAACCAAACAAATACCAGGACAGGAACACTAAGGTTGCCGTTCCGGAGAGTGTACCGAAGACGAAACTGTCGAAATTCGTCAACAAATTCCTTGTCTGACAAACGATCTGCGGATGTGGCAAAATGAGTCAGCCCTTCATCACCTCTGGGACCGTCAACGGACAAATCTACAAGGACGAATGCCTCCAAAAACAATTTCTGCCCTTCTTGAGATCTTGCTATGGCCCGACATTGTTTTGGCCGGATTTGGCATCTTGCCACTATGCCCGGCCCGTCTTAGACTGGTACAAAGATTATAATGTAGTTTTTGTACCAAAAGACGTCAACCCTCCAAACACTCCGGAACTTCGCCCAATTGAAATTTTTTGAGCAATCATGAAGGCAAAGCTTGTTAAAACTCCAAATTTGATAGAAAATGAACTTGAACTAAAGAAAATGTGGTTAAAAGTAAGTAAGCAAGTCGGTCCTATGATTGCCCAAAATTTGATGAAAGGGGTAAAGGCAAAGGTGCGGGCATTTGGGTTGGGAGGAGAGCTTCAATAAACAAATGATGTCAAAAATTAACCAACTTAGTAGTACTTTATCTTCAGAAAGTTTGAAAAGAATCGGGCTCAATGAAAAATTTTGGTGACCTATTTTGTGTGTAGAAATTTCATCGAATACAGTCTTTAGATCTACAAAATTTTTCCATTAAGACATTCCAACCGTTTAAGACGTAAACGATCCCAACTGTACAGTGTGCCTCACAATAGGTGTTACCTTTTTTCAGTCTTGGTTAATTTCAGCTGGGTAATTTTAACAGCGCAATTGATTATACCTGTTTTGAGTGTGTCTTTTGACAGCTTATTGCTGAAGATAAATAATTAAGCCATACGGGAGCAAGTTTTCAAATCACATTTGCAAAAGCCTAGACCGTGTCAGATATTCAATAGCCTTAAGCAGTTCGGAGTGAGTAAGCGTTTTGTTTTTCGTACCTTGAAACGGTTCAAGAAAACTGCAAATGTCCATATTCAACACAAAGGAGGAGGCAGACGAACTACCAGAACGAAGAAAAAGATCAAATGTGTGAGGAAGCGAATAAGCTAGGACAGTCATAATTCAACAAAAATGATCAGCTATTGCATAGGACAAAAGACGCGCCAATATCTCCAAGAGATAAACTATCGCTTATAGATCGGGCTATAGAAATGTATCGAAAATCATGGTATGGGACGCCGTTTCACAGAAAGGAAAACTTCCTCTCTTTTCATAGAACCTAACGTAAAAATCAACACTGAATATTACATCGAGCAGGTTTTGATGAACCATCTGCCTCCTCATCCTTGAACGCTGTATAAGAATATACCATATTGTGTCCAATAGGACTCAGCTCTAGCTCACAAGGCAAAGAGGACACAAGTTTGGTGCGCGGAAAATTTGCTCGACTTCATCACAATCGAAGAATGGCCTGTATCTTAACCCACTTACCTACTTTGTTTGGGGTTCTATGCTTCAACATATAGGTTCTATGAAAGGGCTTACTTTAAATCGATTCAAGAAACATTTGGTTGGTATTTGGGACCGAATTTTTCAGGAAATCGTGCGTGCTAGCTCTGATGGGCTTACAAAGCGTTTGCGCAAAGTTATCGAGGGAAAGGGCGAGAGATTCGAATTGAATTAATATGGTTTACTATTACAACATGTATCTTTCAAATGAAAAAGAAATGCCATGATTTGGTTGATTTGTTTGGCTGTAATCTCATTTTTTTTGTGGTGCCTATTGTGAGACACCCTGTACCGGTTTTTTGAGTTCTTCAAAGAAACACATTATTGTTCGACTAGTTGATTTGTAAACGTTTTCAAAGTATTTGTAAGATCAGCTGCTTCATTTACAGTGAAGTGGCTCACGAGAATGCGATGTTAGTCTCAAACCACGTGTTCAGATCGAGGTGATAGACGATTTCATGTATCAGGGCTCATTGGTAGCCGCCGAAAACGACACCAGCAGAAAAATTCAAAAGTTCATTGTGACTGGCAATCGTGCCTACTTTGGACTCCGAAGACGCTAAGATCGAACAAAGTTTGCTAAACTTCAAAGTTGACCATCTAGATGACATTAATTATACAAGTTCAAAACGGATAGAAAACATGGAAATTGCCCGTGGAGGTGGTGTGTTTAAATGGAAGGTGTTGCGTATGATCTACGGTGGAGTGCAGATCTACGTGGAGGAGGCCAATGTACAACGAATTGCATCAGTTGCTGGGCCACAGCAGAGGCCTTTGTCTGATTGGTAAGCAAGATAAATTCTTCCGGAATTGACAGTTTTAAGAATCTCAAATTGTATTATGCATTTCATTTCGTTCAACACTTATAGAATGCCCAGTTCCAGAAAATGTGCAATACTCAAAACAATGTGAATCAGAGATCGAAAAATGAAAGTGCAACATATCAGCAGTGAGTTATCTGTTATCTGATATGTGTGGTCGTCTTGATGAAATAATCTTAATCTATTATTTAATATATTTAAAAAAAAATAATATATAATAAAACATAAATTTAAATAGACCATTGTTGATGAATACGAGTACCTACGCTGGAAATGTTTTGGATTTTTGTCTTATTGTATACGAAATGGCTTCGGAATGCTTGTCTTCTTTTAGAGGGAGGTACCACCTTCTAACCCGAGCGAAGCCTGTTGTAATCCTACTTTCAAAAACAAATGATTGCAGGAATATTTTATCTCTAATTTCCCTGCTAGCCCAAATTGTAAAATACACACATATACTCAAATTTTGCTATGAAAGTCATGCTAATATTACATGATTTGCATGACAGAATTCACGTTTCAATTCGCGGCCCCATTGATACCGTCTACCGTTGATCGAAGTCGATTGCCACTTTTGGCAACCCTGCCCGCTCCTGGTACGCAGCATATGGGGAGCAGATAATAAAACAGTACTACATACTCGAACTATTCTCCTATACCGCCAATTTACGAGCTCAACGTAGATGACTCTTTTTATGTTTCCCCAAATTAAAACATCACCCACTCGCAGGCCGTACGCTCAGATTTGCACCGATTGCCGGAGAGTGAGGACCAACTCGCAACCACACCGTACCGATTGCTGTTTAGTCTGAGAAGCATAAAAAAAACTTTGTGCTGAGTTGTTGTGGTTTGTTGATGTACCACTGGCTAGGAGCTGACGGCCTGATACCACCAAACTGTGTGTATAAGGATTCGCCATAAGAGTACGAGTTCCCATTCGGAGGTGTAGTTGTACAACGTGGCCGTACACTTTCTACCGATAGACGAGAGACTGTGGCTGAGATCCCGTGCTCGTCTAACATCGAAACGCATCATCGCCGAGAGTGCATAAAGCGATGGACAACACATCATACATAATACATACAGAAGAGAACACGTGCTAAACTGGTGGTGGTGGCTTTTCCCGATGATTTGCCTCTATTAGTGCTGTGCTTCGGTGATGTTGGAGGTATTTTGACGTGCTGTGACTCTTCTCTCCGTGATGGCTACAACATACTGATGCTGCGTGCATCTCGAGTGCAACGGGCCAGTCGTCGGAGGAGTGTCAAGTGTTTTGTAAGGCAGGACTTGCGCTAGCTGGACAGCCAGTGGCGAGAAAGTGTTTTGCGGACGCACTTTCCGTTTTGTCTCTTGTTAATTCTGTATTTCTTCCATTTTCAAACCGGAACCGGGCACTGTTTTCAGTTTTCCAATCCTTGGTTGAGCCACTTTCGAAGGGACTGGCTGTTTGCGCGCGTCCGAAGTTTGTGAAAATTGAGGAAAATCCGTGATTGACAGCCGTCTGGAAGCAGTGTTTTGACGGGAGTTGCCATTGCGAGGAGAAGTGGAAAATTCGCTCATTTGTTGATTCCGCGGTCGAGGAAGTTAAATTAGCCCCGTGGAACTGGTTTTGGCAATCGGCTCGGTAAAGTGCAAGGGTGAATCGCAACAACCGGGAAGTGTCAGTAGTTTGGAACCGGATTGTGAAGAGGATAGGAAATTTTTCGGATGCCTGACCTAGCGCTACGAAAAGAAAAAGAAAAATACTTGAAACGGAAAAATCGATAAAATTTTATTGCACCTAAAACAGACAGCATACACACAGCCTCAGTCATTTTCGCCTATGTTGTTGTTTTTCTTGTTTATGTCTACGAACCAAACATACCTAGAAAAACAAAAATCCGAAAAAAAGTGCATGAAGCAATTCAGCCAAATAAAAACCGGTTCGGGCTGGTTCATAATAAATTAAATCTATTCCTCCTTTGTTCGGTGATATTTTTTTTATTATTATGGCAGACCGCGAGTGATAACGAAAATAGCGCGGATAAGGTACGCAAGCAAAAAGTATAAGAAGAAGTTTCAATTTGTCAGAATAAGCGGAACAAGAGATTATACTAGAAGAAGAAAAGACACCGAGTGCCGGCCAATCTAAACAAGACAAAATAGAACAAAAGTCTACCTAGAAGGAGTAACTATGCTCAAGTATTTAACGCACAAACTTCGCACACAATCAATCAACGATGAACACCCAGTCAATGAGAAGGTAAGTGGTCGGGTCTTTTTCAGAAGGGTCAATTGCCACCGATCGCGCACTAGGTCAGTGTTCCGCATAGATCCACGGGTTCGTTTCCGAGGGTGAGTGCAACCTCTGTGCGGACTGGAAAAATCATCCATGTTGACGCCATTTTTGATTTTCCTTCGTTCTCCCCCTGCCATCGTCGACGTCGTCTGACTGTCTGTCAACTTTCGGGCAGTGCTCTGATTTGCACTGCCATTGACGGTGTGTATGTAGGCATTGGAAAAAGCTACAAACGGCATTTTGTCTAGCTATTAGTGCGTGTGTTTTAAAACAAAAGAAACCTGCTTGATTTAAATTGGAAATTTATCGGCCTAGTGATGGAAAAGTGCACCTTTCCAAATTATGTTATGCTGTGTAATCGCTTCGGTGGGGTTCTCTTTGACTCACACGCTTCCGTGGGTGCAAATCGTGGTGTGAATGTGTGCGTTACCTGAGCTGCGAGCTGGCACATATACATACAGATTGCATTGCGTTTACCGTGATACGACATGCGAGTGTCAGTAGAGGGATCGAAGAAATGACAGCTAATAAACATACTGTTAAAAAGTCGTAGATGTATGTTGATTTGTTTCCTAAATTACCAGTTGACTAATGGAAAGAGCATACTATCTTTGTGTCAATATTTTTATATTCCTACTGCGAATGTGTTTGGCTGTGGTTATTTTCAGTTTATTATATTATAGAAGTAATGTGAAGTTAACGCACATTGCGAATACAGATTACCCTATCATTTAAAAGACCATGCAGATTCAGTCAAGTACACAGGTCCTGCCTAAATCGTGAAATAATAGTACCTAGTCAAAATTATGATCGGTGCAACATGGACACGATGGAGCTGAGGAGATGATGATCTGTTAGGAAATGCATGGTCTTGATGGTTTTTGTGCATATTTTAGATTGATTTTTCCTTTTCGTTGGTTAAAGTTTTCCTATCTAGTAGTCAAATTGGTAGTCTAAGTTTGATGACCAACTTTACATAAAATATGGTAATTTTCGAAAAACACAGCTTTCAACTTTGATCTGTGATGTGAACTAAATTTGACACAGTGCTGCGGCAGGCAATGTTTCCTAGAGGGTTTGAGCTGTTTAGTGGAATACCTGTAACTTGAAATTAGAAGAAAAATTAGTATTTTCCATTTAATTCCAACTACCTTTGCTTATCTTGACAGATACGCGTATTTCGTCTACAATGTGCAGACTTCTTCAGTGTCTCGTACTAGCCGAGTTATTACCCAAGTAGCACAATTTTTTTCAATAGAGCATAAAAATCGCTCCTGAAACAAATTAGGGATTGTTTTGTTTGGCTATGTACATCAAAATCATACACAACAGCAACGCAAAAAGCGCAAGGTTGGAGGCTATTTGCAAATTGATTTTGTTTCTACAGAGTTGCAATAGCATTTTGTAAAACTTTCGAATATTCTAATTCGCGTTGCAAAAAAGTGAAGATACCGATGTCTAAATAAATGCGAGGATAGCTTTTGTTTCAAAGATATCTTTATCAACCAAATATTCGTGATCAAAATATTGAGAAACAATATGATCCGAATATCGTGTTGGTATGGGGGTTTAATTTTTGAACGCTTTCAGATTTATGGATCAAAATTCTGTCCTACTACGAAATATGTAAACATCCTTGAATAAATCCTTGAGAATAGAGCATTGCTTCTGAGTTTGGAAAAGAAAAAATTGTGTAAAATTATGTTTACATATGGATGAATCAGATTTCTGATTCATTCGAAGATTAATAAATCGTAACAGGTTCATGTTATGTTCAAACTGTGGAGGAATAAGTGAAATTTTAAAATCTCATTTTGTGTAGCAAAATTTTGACATATGGTATCTACGAACAAACCAAATACACTACTGGCTAAAATAATTATATTCCAATCCTAACACGTGAATGCATCTATGATGTTTGTCAATGCAGAAATCTCTAATTTATTGATATCTGGACAATAGTGACATAAGTAGTTTGATAGTTAGTTTTCTTTGTTTACGTGTACCTGATTTACTTATTATTTGAAAAAAAAACTGAATTCCACATTATAAAATAGTAATAAATTTTATAATAAACCAAACTAACAGCGGCTTATATGTTCAAAAAATGTACATAACGTACTGAAAAAGGAAATTAATTAATATTACATATAAAACAATAATGTCATATACGCTTTCAACATATATGTTAAATCAAATAGAGCAAAGAATCAGAATAATTCAGAAGCTACACCATGTTTCTTGACTTAACTATACTTAACAATTGAGTGGGGATTTAATTAAGAGGTTCATATGGAATAATAAAAAACATCCTTGTATTACTTACTCTTCCATGCATTCAATATCTGGATTGCTCGCGATTTGATTATCCATAGTTTTGGTCTAGGTCACACAAAAAAAAATTCAACCGTATGAATTTGTTTAATTCTAAGCCGAAGGAAGCTTAAACAACGAAATTGTTTGCAATCTTTCATACAACAGGCTATGTTTAGGCGTTATCTGGCTTAAATTTACATGAAATATCACATAATTTGCTGCCAAATCTTGCAATCCCGTTATGTGCATTAGATAACGCAAAAAATTCAATATTTCTTTTTATGTATGAGGTTACTTTTAAAAGACGAAAGCTTTATTTTTATTGCTACTTTAAGCATTTCATTTTAAGCTTTATTCGCATGACTCAACACAAAATTGCATGCAACAAATTTATATTCAACAAATTTAAAACAACTTTAATATGGTTATTTTCGGTTATGATCTATCGATTATTGCTTGGGTTTTGATTTAAATTAGCAATTTGAAAAATATACAATCAGGTACTGATACATTTTAAATTTTATCAATACCAACGTTTCACTATGTGATGAATAGATTAGGTTATAGTTAGGAGTTTAGCAACAATTTTGTTCTTGAAATATGGTCAACGGTTTTTTTTTTAAATCATTGAATTTGTTTCTATCCCCTTGACTGGTATCCTCTCCTTTGTCGACCCTGCACTGGGGTAGCTTGGTAAAAGAATATGTACCCAATCTCATACTACCATTCAAATGCCCACCGCTCGTTTTCAACTTGTATCTTTCAATTTCTAACCTGCCGTTATGCTAAACGGACTATCAATACTCCGTATTGATAAATTACTGTCCACTCCTAGAGGCTCTCTTGTAGATGGGAAATTATCTGCTTCTGACTAATTTCATCATAACAGCTTATGTTCCTTACGCACAACTCGTAATCTCACAGCAATATATTTTATTTGGGAAGTTAATATAATTCAGATTTACGTAGGTAGCTATTTTATTGCAGTTAATTAGTTAGGACAGCCGCAAATGAAAATAGTTTGCTCTCACTATTTGAGTGATCTTTGTTTAAAAGTTAAATAGTAATAGCCACTGTTATGAAAATCATAGCCTTTAGAGGTTGCATAACAAACACTTTACGCCATTTTCTTTGTTAGGCATATATATTAACAACAACCTCTGATAAAATTTTGAATTGATTATTTTTTCATTAATATCAAAACACATGTGGTCGGCAGTTTGCATTTCATTTGGAGATATTTTAATCGTTATAATTGTTGTGGTAATGTGTAAGTGAACGTTGCAAAAACGTAACAGTATTCGTTGACTTTATGTTGCGTTCTCATTAAGTTGCGCATGTGGCTCAAAAAACGTGTTTTGGGAGATCTTAAGTATCAGAACGCTTCATTGGAACAAGTTTGTATATAATTTGTTATGTTGCACTGGAGGTCAAAATTTCTTCATAATAAACATCACATACACTAGAAAATATTAAGTATGCAACGTCATGATTAAGATTACTTAACTGCAAGTTTAGAAAGGCAAACAGGTCTCGACTAACTCCAACGTTTGTTTTGAATTGTCTTGACAAACCATTTGAGCAACACCAATGAAATACCTATTATATCGCATATGTGAAATAAACTCTGCTGTAACAAAATATACTTTTTGTTACTGCAGATTTACTGAATTGAAACATTAAAATTAGTTGTTGAATATTAAAGATGTTTGTGTGCTACTTGGCATAGTTCGAGACACATTGTAGACGCGTATCTGCCAAGATAAGCAAAGGTAGTTGGAATTAAATGGAAAATACTAATTTTTCTTCTAATTTCTAGTTATAGGCAATGTTTGTTTTGGAGAATGAAGATGTTACTGCAATTATTGCCATCATTGGATAGATTTATTATCTGTTCCCTAGAGATATTTCCTAATATTCATGGAGATAACGATAACCATGCGTACGATTAATTTTATTTTTGTGAATTAGTTACTTACAACAGTTGCCAAACCTTATTAGTAGCGTATCTCCTAATTCTGTTAAGAACATACGGGATCAAGTCCCTATCACTTTGAAGATTTCTGAGCACAAACCTCAAATACTATTAGGACTTCATGCACGACATTTTCAAGATTTGTGGGCTCCCTCGGGGCAACCGTTGGTTAGCAGATTGAACGTTGTTTATTTTGTTTTGTTTGTAATTTTTAGTCTCAAAAATCGTAACTTTTAACTGATAAATTAAGCTATAAATCATAGCTTTCAGCGAGTTTCACATTAAACGAGCTTTTGAGTGGTTTGAGATCAGTCTTGATAAATGTCATGCTGTAAGTGAAAATCACATGATAAGTCTTGACAAGCCAGAAGAATGAAAGTTTTTTCTTTAGACATGTTTTGAAATTCATTTATGCTTACAGGTTCATGTTAAAAATGAATCTCAAAATGTCAAAATCGAAATTCAATAAACCACAATGAATAACAATTACCCGTCCGTATCGGCAAATATGCAATCAGGATTCCTATAGCACTCATAAAGGAATCGGTGTGAACGTATTCTCGTTGCAATTTAATAAGGATTTGAGCTATCTCAGGCGAAACTATTAGTTTGAGTTATTTTAATACGCCCAGAAAAAAAATCCGTCATAACAAACATATTCCAGGTAACTCCAAATATAAAGTTAGGTTATTCTGGCCGACAAAATAAACTTGCTCTATTTTAAACATATTCTATATGCAAAACCAAATGACATCGATGTTTGAAAAAAAATTCATATTATGTTTATTTTAAACATATTATTGATAAGAATAAACTTACAAATTTGAATTTTTTTCCTGATGCGTTCTAAACTTATTTGATTTATTCTATGAATCTTGGTCATCTCAATTCTGGATTTGGCTTGAATGCTAACTGGTTCCGGGTGCAAGAAGTTTGCTCAGAGTTACACTACTGGAATCGAGCAAATAACCTTCCAATAAATGTGACAACTAGCTCTTGTTGCGAGCGTCTAAACTTTGCCTCGGCCTCACGTTCTGGAGAGGGAAGTACGCGCTTAAATTGACCATAGACCCGATGAATGTATTGTTGAAATTAACATGCCTTGAATTTGATTCAAAAACTGTTACCTCCGTTCGAAATCTGGTTTCTATTGCCTTCAAATGATTCTTATGTTTCTAGTTGAACATCGATATATTTAACTTAAATTGCCGAAATTTGTTTCCGTGTAGATGAAATATTTAGTTTAGGAAAAAATAAAGGATAGATGGCATTCTTCTGGGGGGATCACCAGAATTTGCTTGTACTGGGCGCCACTTGCTTCGTCAATTCCATTCGGAACAGAGAGATGATATTTAACGTTTTCCAAGTTTAAAATAAGGAATGGATAACAGATTTTTGTCCCGCACTTAGAGCCAACTTCATTCAGTGCAGAAAACTAAGCTCATTTATCATAGAAGTGACGAAGGTGTACTTATTTGTTATGTTCATTTATGACACGGTAACCATGAATTCCGAAAACACAAACGTCATCATTACACTTTGATAAAATCATTTGTACGTCTCATGAATATTTAACGAAAATCCAAGACACAGCACATTGCGAAAAAAGCACATGAATCACGAAAGAATTCGATATTTCCCCTCCGAGCCGAGTATCACGAAATTGCTGAAAAATTGCTTTTCTTGTGTTAAAATTTCCAAAAATAATCGGCAATATCTTCCTCAAATGACTCGAACGGTGGATGCAATTAGCTGCGTTCGTTTTCTAGGAAAATTTTACATAAGGCAAGGCCTATTCGGATTACCGCAGTAATTTGACCGCAGCATTAATTTAGAGATAAGGGGATGTGGGGTAAAATCAGCAATATCTTCGTCCAACCCGTGCGGTAGCTGTAACTACCTCCATATACACAAGATTAGGCTCTATATAGACCACGGACTCTTCCAGGTATAGATATATAGACATTATTCCAAAAATTTGGGGGAACCAGATCAAATTATGTCTAATATCCTTGTCAGCAAAATTCAGCAGCGGCATGTGAAGCCCTCTTCATTAAATTTCCCAGAAACATTTACATGAAGAATGCTATTTTTCACTGATTTCCTGTTGCTCGGAGCTGAAATATTGAATTCTTTCTCAATTCATGTATTTTTCCCCACTGTGAATTGATTGAGACATTTCCTTGTTCACTGAAATTCTTAATAATTAGGCGTTGAAGAAGTTCGCAAATTCCCAGAAAAAATAATTAATTTTAACTGACGCTTAAAATTTCCCTTAATTTAATATCAAGCCAAAGGAAGCGTAAGCAACGAAATTGTTTGCAATCTTGCATGCACCAAACAACATTTTTTTGCAGTTTTTCATACAACAGACCAGATTCCGGCATAATGTGGCTAAAATTTACATGAAATGTCCCATTAATTTCTTAAAAATCTGGCATTCCCTTTATGTGCATTAGAAAATGCAGAAAATTCAATGTTTTTTTATCTGTGTATTTCTGTGACAGTCTATACCATAACTCTGTTTCGTAAACAAATGCTCTATCATGAAACTGTCTAAGAGTTCCCTTTATGTACATTAGATAACGTAGTAAATTACATGTTTTTTAAACTGTGTAGTTGGTGTTTTTCGCGTAACTGTCAAATGATATGGAATGAAAAGGAAATTGAGTGGACATAAATCCACACTTTTCTATGTACATTCTCAGCGTCGTGCTCAATTTAGTCGTTTTTGTTGGTTACAGAATTCTCGAGCCAAATGGACAAGAAGGTGGTAGCGATTGTTGAGATAAATCCTAACCTTTGTGTTTAAAGTGTGCCACGCAATGATGGTAAATAAAAGTCATATGTGAAAAACATTAGAGGATGGAAAGAAGGTTCACAATGTGAAAAAGATGCGAGTATTTCCGGACAAAGAAGTTTTCTACACCATCAGGCCATTATCAGGCCATATGTAGTCGAAAATCTGAAAGTTTTGTCTCTATCGGCACTATCAACAAGCATGTGTACGAGAAAAAATGTCTGCAAAAGCGGTTGCTACCGTTTATAAGAAGCCACGACTGTCCAGTTCTGTTTTGGTCTATTGGCACTTTGCAAAATCCATTTTGGTATAAGGCACAAGAGGTCAAATACTTGCCAAAAATAGCTTATCCGCCTAGTTGTTCAGAGCTTCGCCCGATAGAAAAATACTGAGCTATGGTTGAGCGGAAACTCTTTAAAACTCAAAATAAAGCAAATGGGATCGACAATTTTAAGAGAAGATGGAGAACCGAGGATACTGTACAATATCTGATGGCGGAGGTGCCACAGAAAGCTCAAGAATTTTACAGAATGAAGGATAAGCATCTCTATCAATTTTTTACCATACTCTGTCATACTGAAATGAATAATCAGTTTTGTTGAATAGATATTTTTTTTGCTGAAATCATCTAAGTTTCCGAAATTTGTACAGGCTTTATTTGGTAAATGATCAGGTGAACTAACAGAAAGTTTTCTATAAATATTCTTTATTTTTGCATGTTAACTTCAAATACTTTGTGCGGTGTGAGTTTTTAATCACGATCGTTCAAATCTTAGGCGGGTCATCAAGGAAGTGTTAAACAATATATGAAATCACGTCGGTTAGAAGTCAACTTTGGTCTATTGGTTAAAAAAAAATAGAATTGATTTATTTGAAACATGAGCAAGCATGCTGAATTTCGAAAACGAGTATCAGCTGTAAAATATAAACGAAATTTGACATTCATAAAAGATTGACTTGCATGTAATCATTTTCCAATTTGCTGTTTTGTTTGTTTAATTCTTTAATGGACTTACATGCAACAAACCATTTACCGCGACCATCCACCACATTGCACATAGCGAACTGCTTCAATGATGTGATGTAATTTTACCGGTATTATATCATCACAATCATCACCATGCTGCGCTACCAGTGTAAATAATCAACATCATCATCATCATCATCATTAGACTGACATTACGATAATCTCTCCTCCGCTTCGATGGGATGACACGTATACCTAAGAAATTGCATTCACCCCGTCCGATGGCTTTTGTTACACCAAACGATGCATCGTTTTACCCACCTACCCGGAAAAGACGAACGTGCAGCCGAACACGAGAGTCAGCGCGCGATATATGGACACTGCCCGCACTCATCAGCCAAAACTGACAGCATATCTCAGCTATGCTCCGTCCGTTCCGTTCCTGGGATGTAGTGGTTCTTGAGTCACTACCATCCAATCTGTATGTGTGTGGGAGAGCGAGAGAGTGCATTGAAGTTTATGGTTTGTTGTTATTCTTGCTTTGCTTCTGACATGTGAACTCCGAACAATCCGTATTCGAGTTCCACGTTGAAAACGCCGAGGCTGTCAGATCGGTGTTGTCGTTTTTGTTTGCACCTACTTGAATGGTTTTGTGTTTGCCAGCGACCGTTGTCGGTCCATCTCGCTGTGAATTGTTTTGTTTCCATGTTTACCTCTAGAAGGTACATTGGCATACATGAATATTTGTTGACAAGATGGATTGCTTGGATGAAGTGGATTGAACTTTCCTCTCAACAAACCAACAGTGTTCAAATTACGGTGTAATTTGCAATGTGTAAATAGTGATATAAACAGCGACGGAATAGAAATTGTGATTTCTTAGATTAATAAAGGTTTATTGTCCTCATTTCCTGGCTAATATAATAGAAGCGGCGCTAATAATGGTATGTATATTTTTTTTAAGTAGGACTTCTTTTTTGTTTTCTATACTGGGGCACAATTAAAAGAAAAACCTATTGTGACCGTCACGAAAAATATTTTCGAAATGTTTGGCCCAATCGTTTGGAATATTTCTACGTGCCGATTCAAATATTAATAACTATTTATTGTTAATATTAAACTATTGAAAATAACGCAAATATAAGGTGATGTCTTATAATTGCGTTTTGCAGAGTAAAGTTATTAAATGCCAAGTATTTTCCTATCAGAGACATCAAATGTAAGAAATAGGGATCTCATATGCAGCAATGAACGATAATGGGTACACCTTCGCTTCATTCGTTCGGCAGCCTTGTAGCTATTCAGAGCGTCAATGAGCCAGTATTGAATTGGCAGCTGGCGGTGACAAGCCCTCTGGAGGGTGCACTGGCAACCAACCATTGGCCAGCTGATGCCTTTGGTAGACTACCGTTACTAGACTGCCATTGGTTATGCAGCTGGTTAACCAAGCTAGTGGTGAATTTGTAGCCAACCGTTTGGTGCAACCACGCGCGAAACTAGTGTGATTATCTAGTTGGTAGCCATCTTTCGGCAAGGCGGCTGAGTGGTATTAACAGTATAAGCCAGCCATAATCATCGCTAAAGTGTGTAGAAACTGAATTATTTTTTAACATCTGTTGGAAAAATGACGCTAGTATTGTTGGCTAATGAATTGTCGTGCAATATTACTAAAGATGTGAAAGAGCCACACGACAGGTTCAAATTAGATCGGTCAAACATGGACCATTTAAAATTTTAAGGACGACTAATTTGATTTCTTAGATAAAGAGTTTGTTAGGATTGGAATATATCTAACATACCGTTTCAAATTCTTGTCAATTAGAAGCCAGCGGTGGCTAAGAAAGTTTTAGCTTTCCATCTCTATATTATTCCAAAACGCAAATATAAAGCAAGCTTATGTCAAGAGCAGCATGTCAAACAGTAATTTGTAATTGCTACGTCGTCCTATGTCACCTTTGTGAACAACCTCATTAGGCTGTCCCTTGTAGTTTTTTTTCAAAAGATTACTTCATCAACTAACACTGTTAGTTGAAAGTTTCAAAAGGTACCTGAAATATTTACAATCGATTAATGTAAAAGCTAAGTCATTTTAACAAGGAATGTATGAGTTATTCATATTCAAATGTTGCCCAATTTTCATGACCCTCTCAATTTAAGGTTTTCCAATTTGTACCGCCATAAGGATGTCAACCAGCATAAAAAATCAAAACGCTATTGAAAATTTCCATCAATCTTTTGAATTTTCTTTCAAAATCTTAAAGAATCATGATCGTTTGGTTCTTATAAACACTAACAGGTAATTTTATTTAACATGATAGACTGTCGGAATCAATTCGCTGTGACTCATGTAACAGTTACGGTTTGACTGTATTTTTTGTCATTGTTTTAAAACACTTATTAAAACTTGTACACTCTTATTGATTTTATGATCTAATAAAGGAAATAAGGAACCAAAAAAAAACATTCTCGAACGCATTAGATAGCATCACGATATTCTAGACGTATTACACTTAGAGTTTATCAAAATGTGTGTGCATTTGCATTCTAATTAAGTAACTGTACTAACTGTAGCTTTAAAAAAATTGCATTTTTCTTATTTTACGTGTGAGTCGTTGGTTGGACGAATAAAATGATTTAAATTTTTTTGGCTAAATGGGTTTGAACCCTAAAATTACTTGGCATGGCATTTCACAGTAGAATCTGATTTTAAATTTCGACCTTTCTCAAATGAGTTATTCGTCCTTTTAAACAATAGTTACAATAAACTGACTGACGATTATCAAAACATGGTGAGAGATAATGTGGTGTGAATATTTTTCCTGCACTTCACCTCGCGCATAGTAAATAGAACGAAATTTCAGCTCTGGTTCATAACGACTGAAAGAAGGTCCTTCGATACGCACCAAAAACTCGAGCGAGCTGTCACAATTCCGGTATCCGTTGACTACTTCAACAGTTCATAGTTACCATGGAAACATTTTGCTGTTTGGAATGAAGTAGATTTTTGAATGATCGAAAATGTTCGTGCTAAGGGTGCCATGCTTCTGTAAACCATGATTCTGTCACTGTAATTTAATCATTTCATTGTTCGGTTGTGTTTTAATGCGTTTGGATATATTTTTTTAGATTCTTATTTCCTTTTCTCTGCAACACATTTATGCTAATAAACAATTTTCGGCCAAACGTCCATTCCTCTAAACATCCATTCGGCCAAACATCCGTATGCCAAACGTCCTTATGCCAAAAAGGGTATCATCTTGAAAGTATACAAGAAGAAGTTCAATATGTCGATCAGAGATGTTGTCAAAAAAGTGGATGTAATTCAGGCAACTGTGCAGCACATTGAAGTGAATAGTAGCTGAGGCCATTAAATTCACAGAAAAAAACCTTGCCGAAATATGAATGAGCTTGAAAAATTCAAAAGTTGATCCCGAAAGCTATATGATTCGTTGTTAACCAAACAAACAGGCTGCATAGTACAGGACGATGCAACATGCGTAAAAGGCTGACTTTTCACAAATCCCTGGTAATACATTCTACGTTACGAAGAACATAGGCGGCCTGAAGTCTAAGTTTAAAATAAGCGTGCGGTCAAGTCAGCCAACCATTCATCTCAATTGAGCTTATTAACAGCAAAATCTACATCACAGGATAATAATGGCATTGTAGTACCTCGTGATATTAAATCCTCAAAACTGTCCAAAGCTCCGACCGATCGAGAAATGTTGGGCATATAAGGAATCTCTTTCCAACAACAAGATCAAACAATTGGTCTAAAGAGCAAGCCATCTAACATGAGGATGCCCCAATAGGCGGGGAGAAGAGCCAGCCTTCTATTCACAAACTGTTAGCAATGGAGAGTTGGCATTCCCACTCTCCCTTTCCAGAGTGCTTCAATTGAGTGCTCTGGTGGTCCCTCTCATTCCCATGAAATATTTATATAATAGAGTATATATTTATGTAAATGAAAAATACTACAGGCATTCGTATATATTATATATGATCTTCATCCGGTTGATCCTGAAATGCAAGAAATGTGGTAAAGTTTAAAAGTGTAGAGTTCTGTGGTTCACGCTGAAGCACGTTTTCGTTCATTTTCAGCGATTGCAGTAATGCACCAAAATCTTGATTTGAGGTATCCTGAAAAAGTTTGTTAAATCTAATGAAATTTTAATAAACTTACATTTATACATTTTTATTTACTTTTGCCATGATCACTGTTTGCAGCTTGATAACATCATTATTACAACATTCTGCTTTTATTTTTTTTTAATGGGGGAGATTTAATTGAAAGGGATTTAAAGACAAGTGGATATAAGAAAAAACAATAAGTTATGATTAAATCATCTTTGAAGTAAAATCAATAACATAATATTATCAAATTTAATGATAAAGTAAAAACAAAGATTGAACTGTAAAATCAGACATAGCTCAAATTTGGTAGAATGTCCATTTGCAAACCGGAAATGAAAAATACTGTCAGTAGTAAGTGCAAAGCCTACCACAGACTCCGTTGCAGCTTTTCGTTTTCAAGGCACTAGATACTCTAAGTAATAAGAGAAGAAGAAAGGATCAAAATGATAATTGGACTTATAAGACATAATAATTCAAAGTTTATGTATAATCTATGAGATAAAAATTATAAAATTATTTTTGTGTCAATAGATAAATCACGAAAACACAAGTAATGATAAAAATGGTAATGATGATGATGGTAATAGATAAACAATGTCATATAAGATGATATATATATATATATATATATATATATATATATATATATATTTATATATATATATATATATATATATATATATATATATATATATATATATATATACATAGTGAATAAAATTTTATAGGGATTATTTTCCATTATCGTACAGATTTGGTCAAAGTGTCTCCAGATTATTACGAAATTTTGTCCACGCGTATTTGAACAAAAAACAAAATATAAAAAGTCAGGGTTGCCAGTTTTGATGGCAAACGCCAATTGAAGTATTCCAGTTTTCCCTAACATCACTAAATTCGAAAATTCATAACTCAAAAACGATTCAACGTAAAACAGTTTTTTTTCTCCAAAATATTTCACTATATCTCTCAAATTTGAAAAAAATATTATTAAAAAAATAAAAATAGGGTAACGGGATGTAATGTTAGCCTAGCTCCTTCATTCGGCCTATGTACCAAATGTGTCATTAATTTAGCAATAATCAACAAAATCATGTTGATATTAGGATGACCGATGTAATTCGAAGTAATTGAGACAATATTAATAAACTTATAGTTGTTCACTTCCGTATAATTTTTGATTTCTTGAACTTTTTGGGCATCATGATTTCACTGGTTAAGCTGAACAAATGATTCACACGATCTTCAAGTGATCTAAATTTGGTTTAATTGAATCGATAAAGCAAATAATGCAGTCTGGATGTGCAGAAACTAGTTACACGTTACAAACTTATAGTTACATAGCTAAAATAACAATGATTTTACAAGATCGTAGACCCATTGTTGGAGACATATTTTTTTGTATGTTCCCAACTATGGCCTGTTGTATCAATAACGTAGTAAAAGGTTGTTATTGGTAAAATTTCAAAGTGGAAAATGCATGTGTTTGCGGTTGCTTATATTCAAGTAGCTTGTCTCAACTTTACAAATCGAAGGAACTAAGTCGTTGTATAGTGATTTATAATGTCATCAATATTGAATGGCTGGTAAATCATCATATAAACATCACTTATGTATCAACATATTAGCAATAATAATATCAGTAGATTTGCGTTGTGAGAAATTTCCAGTGTTGAGTAAAGTGAATACAGCTGGCAATGCCTTAATTCTTCTAACGTTAGAAAACAAAACCGTACAAAGACTGAATTTTAAAAAGAAATCCATCGAATGGGACGAAGTTGCATCCACTCAATAGACCCACTTTGGAGCTTGTAGACCGACATTAAAACTCATATACCTCAAAAAATTCTGGCTGTATAAAAAGAGTTGTGTGACTTTTCAGTGATACATACTAAACCAATTTCTATATCAAAGTCATATCTTTAGCAAGTTATTATGACTGAAGTGAATCTCGCTTACAGCTTAAAAAATCTTTATGAGTTATAATAAAAAAATGTAATCGATGGTTGCATAATAGGCGGAGTCAAGGGACGCATGCCCTAAAAAGAAGAAGATTTTTTTTATAAAAGCCAGAAAAGAACATTTTTCTGAGTCATGAAAAAAAAATTTTGAAAAAATGTTTTCTTGTCTATTAATTCATAAGCTACATTGGTGAAATTTTACGATGCATTTCTTGTTTGCTTATGAATAATACCTGTGAAAAAAACTATGTACAATCATAGTAGTTACGTAATGCATCCAGAAATTCAGTGAGGCTTCAGAAGTTTAGAAAACTTATCGCGTTATTTTGGATATTTTTCATAAGTTCAAAAAACTACTCAAGATGTTCAGGGAACTTCCCAAAAATTCAAAAGTACTTTCAGAAATAAGAGAACTTCAATCGAGAACAGTTAAGAAATTCATGAAACTTTTCAACAGTATGCGGATCTTTTAAAGGGTTTATGGAACTTCTTAGAATTTCATGAAACTTGCTAGACATATACAGAACTTCTTAGAAGTTTAGCGAACATGTAGAAGTTCAAGAAACTTCGCTAAAGTTCAGGGTTTCTCATGAATTCGTAAAAAATTCTCAGAACTTCATTATATGCTCCACCAAGATCATGGAACTCCCCCAAAGATCAGGAAACCTCCAAAAGGTCAGCAAACATCTCAGACATTCAGAGAACGTCCCAGAAATTCAGAAAATTTCCCAGAAGTTCAGGGACTTTTCAAAGCTCGATAAAACTCCCGGATGCGCAGGGGATTCAACAATTCAGAAAAATTGCTCAGTAGACCTGCGATCTTCCAAGAATTTCAGTAAACTTCCTCCAAGATCGGAAAACTTTCCAGAATTTCGGAAAACGTCCCAAATACACAGGAAATTGGATTTTTGAGGCATTCGAAAGCTTAAAACATTCAAAGGATAATATTCTATAATATTCTAGTATTCTTCCCATAAATTTGGAAGCTTCCTAGAACTTCAGGGATCTTTCCAGGTGATTGGCTTTCCAATCGTTCCGAAAACATCCCAACAGTTCAGGGTATTTAAGTTATAAGAAGAACATAAACTTCTTACTACTCGATTATTTCAACCTTAACCAAAACGAGAAGAAAGAAACCAACTACTTTATAATCAATTTCATAGAATTTCCCACCTATTCACAATCTTGGAGATTATAAAAAGTTCTTGTATGGTTTAACAACATCTCAGTAATGCTAACTATTCCACAAGTTCCACGGCTTCCAAGATATTTTTTCAATTTCTCGTAAGTTATTTGAAATATGTGGTGATATTCTGCTTTTTTTTCACAGAATATGTACCTGCTGGATGTTAAAACAACTGGGAAGCGAAATCAGATTTTCTAAGTTTCCGTCATTTCCAGAAAGTTGTTCCTATTCCATGGATGATCAGCAAACTTTTTGGAAGTTCATCCAAGTTTCCAGATATGTTAATAATTTTTCGGCAATTCAATGAACTACTATTAAGGTCCACCATGTCTCTTCTTGAAAAACAGCGAGCAAGCTTCATGATTTTCTGGAAACATCCAATTATTTTATTCAACTGCCGAGAAATTTAATGAACTTCTGGCACGTTCAATATAGATATTTCCACCCAATCTTCATAGATATTCCGAAGTTCATTAAATTAAATTTTTAAAGAGTGCGTTCAGTAAGAAACTTTTTTTTGTTGGGGCGTAGAACCACTGCGTCCACTGAGTTGAACTTTGGTGGTATGGTAGTAAGAAACTTAGAAGCTTATAAAAGTTCTGAAATGATGCAAAATAGATCCGATACTAAACAAAATTTACAAACACCAGCGATGCAGCGATATTTTTGCGTTTGGTCTAAACAAATATATCCAAATCACGATTTGAACCACCGTTGAAGATGCCCTTAGAAGATGGCTACAAGGCTGTAACAGCTGAGGCCAGAAATGAACTTATCTTTCATGTGGTGGCGAATGTGTTTGAAGTTTGGCGAATTGCGTTTGTAAGAGTGTTAACACATGGTGAAAGAAGAATTTGGGCAGCTGTGCTCGATGGCGTCTGACTTTGTTTGCTGGATTCCAGAGAAAAGAAAATGGTTTGGACAAATTTTGGCTAGAACCAAGAAGGAACTACCAAATTTGACAACATTTGTTGAAAATTGGCTCATCCTGTTGCACAAAAATGCGTATGTTAAATAAATGGAAAGTATCTGGTGGTAAATCAAACTGGAAAAAGTTTGGAAGGTCATAGATTCAGCTACGATTAATTTTTATTAACTCATCTTAACAGTCGGGAAAATAATGCAAAAAAGCGGGAAAAAATGCGGGAATTTTATATTAACATTGTGTGGCCACCTGACTATGTGGGCTTTGGTCTGATTATATTTTCCATATTTTTGAGATGTTTAGAGAAAAAATTGTTCTACGATGATTCGTTCTTGAGTTATGAATTTTTGAATTTAGTGAAATTCGGGAAAAACGGAAAATTTAAATTGGCGTTTGCCAGCGGAAAACTGGCAACCCTGATTTTTTAAATTTTATTTTTGTTAATATATTAATGAACTCTAGGCGTGGAGAAAGTTTCGTAACAATCTGAGACCCTGCGGCTCAAACCTGTACGATTTAAAAAAAATCCCCTTATTCTGAAATGCTGAAAAACAAATTGAGCCTTCGCACATGTCATTTTTCTTTTTTTTTCTTTTTTATTGCACTTTACACCTGAGTACATTCGATCTAGTTTCCAGCTGGCAGTCTTTTGTGATCATATGACTCATGGAGGTGTGAGGTACCCTAGTAGCACACTTGTTAAAATTCGGTGGACGTGACTCATAGATGACTTATTATAGTCACACTAAAGTTGCTGCAACTTATTATTGCATATGTGTGCTGCCTGGGTAGGAAATTGTGAGGACCAGAGGTTGGCACTCTCTTTGAAAATTGTCAACTCACCATTTGAAGGCCACATACTATTGAAAAATTCATAAATGTACATTAGTTCAAAGAATATTACCTTGTACAATCAAAATGGTTTATATTTAGTAGCATAGTGCTATGTAATAATTTCGTACAACCCAATGGGGCTGAACCTTCTAGTTCGGCAAACATACTTTTGCATATAAAAACTAATAAATGATACATTAAAAACTTGAAATCGTTTCACAAAAAACGCATTCAAGAATCCACATTAAACTCTGGTCAATATCCGTAATAAAATGGATATGATCCCTTAAAATTTGTCAATGTGATCCATAATTTATTCAAAATTTAGCAATAAAATGTCAAAAAAAGACACCGTTATATATCTAGGGTATGGGATCAATAAAATTGTATGGATTACCCATAAACATATAGCGAGATGTTCCATAAAAGTTTTAAAATCATTCCTTATAGTTGTAAAATTGATCCACAAGAATGTAACATTTGTGCACTAAAAATACGTACACATGATTCATAAATTATTAAAAGTGTTCCATAAATAAATTGTCTATGATCCATAAAACAATATGAATAATAATCTGTAAACTCATATAAA
>JASCZW010003942.1:0-70439 GCA_034211315.2 Aedes japonicus
AGTGCTTCTCACACTTAACTGCTTCTTTGGGTACTTTTTTCTAAGCGTGTATATAACGCTTGACATTGGCTGTTAAACAGTATACGCTGACATCGGCTGCTAAACAGTATACGCTTAGGCGCATTACCATGGCAAAGCAATGTGCAAAGTGCACCGAGGCAATTACGGGTATCGATTATGTAGTCTGCCGTGGCTACTGCGGGGCTACTTTTCACATGAATACCTGTTCAGGTGTTACACCGTGCGCTGCTATCGTACTTCTCATCCCATCGAAAAATCTCTTTTGGATGTGTGATGGGTGCGCGGAGCTGTTTGAGAATTCGCACTTCCGTACGATCTCGAACAAAGCTGACGAGAATTCACCTCTTAGTTCACTTACGACGGCAATAACCGAACTGAGGTGTGAAATAAAGCAACTAAACTCTAAGCCCGTCGCTCAACTGACTACTACCGAGACTGCGCATTGGCCTACACTTGAGCATGTAGGAACTGTAAAACGTCCCCGTCGCGTTTTTGATACGGAAAAATCAGATTTAGATTTTCGCATGGGTAGCAAAAAGCCACAGGAGAATGATGTCACCATTCCCATATGCACCCAAGATCTGGCCAAACAGTTTTGGTTATATCTGTCGAGAATCCGACCCGACGTCAGCATTGAAGCAGTAGCTGCTCTAGTTAAATCCAATCTTGAGATCGAAGATAACCCGCCCGTGGTGAAACTTATTGCTAAAGGAAAGGAAACTAGCACGCTTTCATTTGTATCCTTCAAAATCGGACTCGACCCGTCACTTAAGGATAAAGCTCTGGACCCTTCAACATGGTATGAGGGTTTGGTTTTCCGTGAATTCGAGGATTACGGTTCCCAGGATTTTCGGGTTCCGACAAAATCAGGAGAGTTGTGACACCATTACTGGTACCCCAAGCCTCGCCATCGCCAGCAACCACCGCCAACTAAACTATGTTATCCCGGGACGCAACACATTTCGCACTTTGGAAGCCCCTTACCCACCCAACACAGTCGTGCCTTTCCTGCCAGCGCTCAACAGACGTCCCGGCCCTGTGTTTGGGATAGGAGACGGGGTCTTCCACACCACCACCTCAGGCAAGTATTACTCTGATGAACATATTCCTGCCAATTTCGTTCCTGATACTCCAAATGTTTCCAGCGAACTAGACGATAGACCAACCGATCCTTTGACGCTCGTCGTGCCACCGGGATGTATGCCTGTAAGCCTCATGGAAGCCTCCAATCCTCTCATCACAGTCGAGCCATTGCAGCCAGCGACCAACAGTCATCCCGGTCCTGTGTTTGAGTATGGAGAGGGGTCTTCCAAGCCGTCCACACAGGCAAGTATAATTGTGATTCGAACAACTTTCTTCCGGTAACGTCTGTCGCTTTTAGCGATCAACCCACGTGTGCACCCGGCGACTTATCCAATTTTGAATCGTCGTCGCCTGGAAACTTCATCTCTGACACTTCTGGAGGTTGCTCGACTGATGTTATTGTGCCCAATGACGTAGTGCCTGTTTCCGCTTTGCGGATTTATTACCAAAACGTACGTGGACTCCGGAACTAAGGTAGATTCGTTTTTCTTGGCTGTCAGTGAATGCGATTATGATGTGATTGTATTGACGGAGACTTGGCTGGACGAGCGATTCCACAATGCGCAGCTATTTGGCTCAAAGTTTGCTGTATACCGCACCGATCGCAATGCAACAAACAGTTCAAAGATCCGTGGTGGTGGTGTTTTGATTGCGGTCTCCAAGTATTGGAACAGTTTTATCGATCCCACATCGACGAGCATAACTCTTGAGCAGTTATGGGTTAAAATCTCGACGCCTAGTCGAATCATCAGCGTTGGAGTTATCTACCTACCCCCTGATCGACGTGACAATATGAGGTGCATACGTGATCATCTGGATTCCATTGGTTCAATTATCTCCAACCTTGCTTTGAATGACTTCGTGTTGCAGTTTGGGGATTACAATCAACCGTGTTTGCAGTGGAAAGCAACGGATAACGGATTTCTAGAAGTCAATCCTCAATCTGTTCTTTCAAACGCCGGTTGTGCGTTAGTCGACGGTCTTTCCTTCCATGGCTTGACTCAGCTTAACGGAGTACCGAACAGAAATTCACGGTTTTTGGATCTCGTCCTTGCAAACGACGCAGTCAGCAATGCATGTGAAGTAGCCGAAGCTATTGAACCGCTTATCTCCCTTGACGCCGACCACCCAGCTTTGAACGTGGTGGTTAACCTTCCAGATTCGATAGCGTTTGACGATTGCACCGATGGTTTGCAGATGTACGACTACCGCCGTGCTAACCATGCCGATATTTGTGCTGCTATTTCCCGTGTCGATTGGCAACCTATCGATGATTTCGATTGCATTGATGACGCTGTGATTTATTTCAGCCGCATTGTTCGCGATATAATTACTGAACATGTTCCTTTTTGTCGCCCGAGGCAAAAGCCCCCATGGTCAAATAGCCGTTTGCGTCGACTCAAACGTGTTAGAGCAAAAACATTGCGACATCACTGCCGGAGTCACTCACAGTTTAGTAAGCAACAATTCAACCGTGCTAGCAATGCCTACCGTGTTTACAACCGTTCCTTATATCGTCGATACGTTATTCGTAAGCAGTCATCTCTTCGTAGAAACCCTAAAGGATTTTGGTCGTTTGTGAATTCCAAGCGCAAAGAAGTTGGTTTGCCTATATCAGTCCATCTCGGCGAACAACTTGCTAGCTCCGAGCTGGATAAATGTCAGCTATTTGCTAAGCACTTTAAAAGTACCTTCAACGACAACCCTGCCACTTCCGGTCAAACAGCATCCGCGACTCAATACACTCCAAGTAATGCTTTTGATTTTCATGCATTTATTGTTGACGAACACACCGTCCAGTCGGCCCTCAGAAAGCTGAAAATTTCGTATACTGCTGGTCCGGATGGGATTCCATCGTCAATTCTAAAAAACTGCTCTAATTCGCTTGCTATACCATTGGCTAAACTGTTCTCACGGTCACTGAACGAAAGTAAATTTCCCGGCGAGTGGAAACTTTCTCACATGTTTCCTGTCTACAAAAAGGGTGACAAACGGAATGTAGAAAACTACAGAGGGATCACATCACTATGTTCGTGCTCTAAGGTGTTTGAAATCATCATAAATGATGCTTTATTCAATTCCTGCAAAGCATACATTTCAACGGCTCAACACGGTTTTTACCCGAAACGATCTGTAGCTACAAATTTAACCGAGTTCGTTTCACTTTGTGTGCGCACCATGGACGGTGGTGGTCAAATCGATGCTGTTTATACAGATTTTAAGGCAGCATTTGACCGTGTGGATCATGGCATTTTGCTGGCAAAACTAAAAAAACTTGGTGTTTCTTCCCGTTTGGCGTGCTGGTTTGAATCATACCTGACAAATCGCCTGCTCTGCGTGAAAATCGGATCATCGCTCTCGGAAAGTTTCACAAATTCCTCCGGTGTTCCACAAGGCAGCAACCTCGGACCTCTCCTGTTTACGCTGTTCATCAATGAACTCTCTTATCTTCTACCTCCAGGGTGTAGATTATTTTATGCGGATGACGTAAAAATGTTCATGACCATCAAATGTTTTGAGGACTGTGAAAACCTGCAATCACGTGTAGATGATATGGCGACGTGGTGCTCTTCAAATTTCCTGACACTTTGCATCAATAAATGCATGGTTATTTCATTCCACCGAAAGCGCAAGCCAATTGAATTTGATTACCATATCTCGGAAAGTGTACTTCAACGAGTGGGGCAGGTCAAGGACTTAGAGTGACTCTCGATCAAGAGATAACGTTCAGGCCACATTACCACAATGTAATAGCGAAGGCAAACCGGCAGCTTGGATTTATTTTCAAAATCTCTGAAGACTTCCGGGACCCTCTGTGTCTGAAATCACTGTACTGTTCGTTGGTGCGATCGTTACTGGAAAATAGTGTCGTTGTATGGAGCCCTTATCAACGCTGTTGGATCGCGAGGCTGGAGTCTGTCCAGCGTAGGTTTGTTCGCTACGCACTACGCCACCTACCATGGCGGGACGCAGCAAACCTCCCTGCCTACGAAGATCGGTGTCGATTGCTTGGAATCGATACGTTAGAACGAAGGAGGCGCAGAGTGCAAGCTGTTTTTGCGGCTAAGGTGATCACCGGTGAAATTGACTCTCCGGAACTCCTCAATCAACTGAGCTTCTATGCACCTGAACGAGTGATTCGACAACGGAACTTTTTGCACCTTGTGCCTCGTAATCATCTTTATGGTATGAACGAACCCCTGCGTGCTGCTGCCGATGCGTTTAATAGTGTTTATTCCTTGTTCGATTTTAATATGCCATTGACTACCTTTATAAGACGATTATTTTAATGCTAGCGTTAACTGGTTTATTCATTAAGACAAACATATGTCAGATGAAATGTACAACAACAAATAAACAAATAAACAAATAAACAAATAATGAGAAGTTGGCAACATATCAAAACAATTTCCGCAACGTCTTTATTTTATACCCATAGACTGCTTGACTACAAAACAGAGCTAAGAGGACGTGGCGATATGTTTCAACTTTACACCTCTAAGGAGTACCTTTTTATAGCCGTGCTTTTACTTTTTACAAGCGGTGCATGCAGGCCTATGACAAGGACCACTTTTTCACGTCGACAACATCTCAGCAAGCTCAGCTGTCAAAATAATGTCAACATTGTAAGTTGTGTCTGTGCGTTGTGCTCGTTTATGTTTCTGTCTGTTGTTGCTCTGCTCTTCGTCTGTACACGTCATACAAAGCAGAAATATCGGCTTTACTCGGGAGTGTTTCCGGCATCAAACAAACAACCAGAAGCAATTATTGAGACTTCCATTGTGACGAAGGCTAGAGCGGAGCCCAGATCAATTTGGGCCCAGGACATCCCGTCTACTGTCAATCACTGCTATTGATATAGGCTTGTCAATGGCCTGGGTGCATGCTATCCCAATAATGTGGTGCATCATATCCCAGTGTCGGTAAAAGGTTTAAAAAATCATGAATAATCATCGTTTTGAATTTAAATCACATTTGATCTACAACAAAAACTTTTTAATGCACCATACTCAATAACTTATTCTTAAATTTCAGCTTCCATTCCCTAATTATTCACGATGTTGCTTAAACGGTGCGTTTTGTACCATCCCCTACGTGCTGCAATTGATTTTAGAGAATGTTTCATCTGTTTTATAAATCAGCATAAATATTTGAAGAGGGTGAATATACTTTAATAAAAGATGATTTATGTCACAGATTATCATGCATACAAGATTTAGCAAAGACCTTACCCTTATATTTTTTATCAAAACTTTTCAGGTTAAAAAAAGTAAATTTCTGTAATACCACATTCCAAACATTATTATTAATTTCTTTGAATAATTGACGATGATTATATTGCGCCGTTTTTCCTTTAATTGGAAACTAGATGCTAAGAAAGAAGGCACACATAAGCCAAATACAACTTGTTCCATAAAGTACCCTATGTATATGGTCGTTCATGTATGCCCTATTTCTCAGCATTTGCTTACCCTAGTAACACTGCAATTAAGTTGAATTATCTTCAATGTAACTCAATTATGTTAGATTCAAGTTTCTGCAACCACACCCTACCAACATGTCATGTAAATTTCGGTGCCCTAAGACCGAGGCATGCAAGCGTCACTAAGAACATAAGAATGGGTTGAAAGGGTCGAGAAAATGAATTCAATCAAACACATCTTTTGTCGAGTTGTGTATGTTTTGGTGTCGGGAGAAATAATTTTACATGAAATCTACGTTTACGTTCTCCGATTTTTACCAATGATGAATTACGGCTCACGTAAAAGTAATGATTTCTTAGTGTGCAGTTATGATAATTTTATGTTGCGTGGGTATTAATTACATAGCAAAAAAAAATCTGGAACCCCTTGAAGCCTGTTAATATTTTTTTATTGCATTATGGCATTGTAAGAAAATGAAACAACGGCGCAACAGTATCTCTAAGAATTTTGTTTTTGAATTGATAACGTGTGGAACCACCCTATTAATTTTCTTTTGCTTAAGACACTTCTTTATTAAAAAAATGCATTCAGCCCCCATAAATACCCTATATCATCAAATATTCCTTGTTGAAATTTTTTATAAATTTACTTTAATAATGTTTTTCAGAGCCACTCTTATTTCTATACATTCGTGCTACAGTGTTTTTACAAAAATCAAAATCAGCGACCAAACGATCACCTTCTTTCAACTCATAAGAGAATTTTGAAAGAGATGTACTTCTATATACGCTGTACTTCTATGTACGATTATTATTTTTCTTTGAACACTTTTGCACCCTGAAATTGATGACAATTTCAGCATATTTTTAAAAAAATCACACTGTTGTCCGACTTTTTTCATCTAGCGATCCCAGTGTGAAATTGCGGTTCCGTCTAGTATTTCATGCCAAATTTGAAATCAGCATATTCATGCCAGAGAAATCATGTTCATGCCAAATGTAATTTGTTCATGCCAAATTAAATTTGTTCATGCCAAATGAACTCAGCCGGCCATGTCCCCAAGCAGCAAAAACCGTTGAAATTAGTTACAGCAACTTGATGGTGACTTGATTGAGTCATATTGAAGTTATTTGAATTGTTTTGCAACAAGTGTGCCGCTAGGGTTTGGGTATATTTTTTTTTATTGGTGTTGAACTTTTGTACTTAATAGACCCAGAACAGGCTACGAGACCTTAATCATCGTCTGCGTGTACACAGCTTGAAAAGTAGTGTAAATTTCTTTTTAATATTTTCCACATAAATGGAGCGTCACAAAACATTAAAAAAATATTACACATCGTGGCATGTTATGGGCGATTCGATACATTGCCGACAATATTGTATGCAACAGCTCAACCTTGTCAGATTTAACGCAAGTTGCTGTTTCGTGTGGTATGAAATAAAATTTTTTATTGTCTGATATTTACACAACAATGACAATTCAGTTTTATTTCTCAAGATGAAAAAATCTAATGAATTTTAAAACAGCTAAATTATCTTGTACGTAATGCTTAAGAAAAATCTTTTATTTTATGTGGAACTTTTTACATTTCTTGTTGGTCATACCGCTTGCTATGTCGATAAGTTTAAGAAATAACCATATACATTTTACTCAATTATCGTTCCTACTTTATTTTATATTGAACATGACACAGGAAAATTTTCCCATATTTAGGTATGGTGACACTGTTTCCTCGCAAGAGACATGGAATACTATCATCATATAATGAACTGGATCTGCAGCTGAGTTTTCACATCATTAGACCTGGACTTAAATCGAATTTAATTATCTCTTAACAAATAAATTATTAAAATTAATTTGTATTAACTATCCACATCGAGGCTTTTCGTCTTAGATTGAAAACACACTCAACACGTAGACCATGAATAAGAAAAGTTTCAATCAAGTTTATAATTATCATAACTAAGCTGCATCAGAACATACCGGATATGAAAACAAAACAAAAGATAAGATTGACGAATCGATAGTTGAAAAACATCTTTATTATTTCCGTTACAGATATGGATTGCTCGGAGCCTCAGGATGCGGCAAAACCACACTTCTTTCGTGTATAGTGGGTCGAAAATTTTTAAACAGTGGTGAAATAAGTGTGCTTGGGGGTACACCTGGGACGCCCGGATCAGGAGTACCCGGCCCAAGAATTGGCTATATGCCGCAGGATATTGCCCTTGTGGATGAGTTTTCAATCAAAGAAACGATTTATTACTTTGGACGTATATACGGCATGTCAACGGAGAAAATACGAGAACGATATAAACTGCTGAAAGAATTGCTAGAGCTACCATGCGATGATCGGTAAAAATAAAAAAAAGATCAAAACTCGCGACAGAAACGGGTCGTGACCGAGATGAGACAAGAAGATATTTACAAGGTGTGCTCTTTATAATCTCGTTTCAGACACGTCGGAAATTGCAGTGGAGGTCAACAGAGACGTGTTTCTTTCGCTGCTGCCATGGTTCATGAACCAGAACTGTTGATCTTGGACGAGCCAACAGTTGGTCTTGACCCGATCTTACGGGAAAAAATATGGCACTACTTAGTCGATACGACAAGTACTAGCAAATTGGCTGTGATTATTACTACGCACTATATAGAGGAAGCAAGACAAGCTTCTTGTGTAAGATAATCATAGGAATTATGAAACATTGTTTCGAGCCACATCCTTTTCGTAGGTTAATGTATTACCCTTTTCAGATTGGTTTAATGCGAAATGGTATTCTACTGGCGGAAGATACACCTGTAAATATTATGGAGCTTTTTAATTGTACAAATCTGGAAGATGCATTCCTAACCCTTTGCCAAAAACATGGTCCATCAGAAGAGGCCGATCGAACTACTCATCAGACACATACACTACGTAGTATAAAATCCATAGATGCTATAGAGGACGTTGGAACTGATATTAAAAAATCCATCCCACCACTGTCGTCTCCAAATGACGAAAAAAAGGAAATGAGTAAAAGTTTGTACGAGGAAAGTGGGAAACCGATTACGAAAACCATTAAAGAGCTTTTAAGTTTTACGACGAAACGAAGAATGAACGCATTGCTTTCGAAGAACTTTCTACAAATGATCCGGCAACCAGCGTAAGTATGTTTGTTTGAATAATAATTATCATCCTTAGCGCATACGGACAGAGTTTATGCACATCTATTCATTTTCTTGACAATTGAACCGAACAGCTATACCAACGTTTTATGAACTTCGAATGCACAACACTGACTAACATACTAAAATAAAACGCCTTTTTCTCCTTTTAGATGACAGATATCTATAACCAGAACATATTCTTAACAAATATATTTATCGAACTGCAACTTTTTTGCTATTCGAGTTTGAATAGCATGTGAATTTACAATATGTTTATCTTTAATTTTAAAATTTCCAAACCGGTTCTCACCCATCCATTTGATAAGTATTTTTCCACTTGCGTGTTTAATGTATTACACTCTAACTGGGCAGAATAACTGCCCACTTAGTAGTTTCCACAAAAACTTAATAAGGCAAGTGTACTAGAGTTCTCGACAAAATAAGCCTAAAAGTTTAATACTATTATAAATTAGCCCTAAAGCTTGATTATTACTAGAAAACAACAATATTGGATAATATTATATTGAAAGCAGTTAACATTTTTCAACGATTTTATTATATTCAACCACTTTCTCTCACCTTCAAGGGAGAGAGTCCATGAGTAAGAAAGCCAACAACCAGATTCTACTGGCAATGCTAATATTTTGCGTAATAATGTGTTACAAAACTGTTCCGTACAAGACATCACAGGTTATCCAACCACCAATTACAATAGAAAGAATACACGAACGAGTATCGTGAGATAACATTTTGCTTCCTACACAGTTGTTCTGACTACTTTCAAGCTATCACGTATGTACAAATCGACTATAATCATAACCCGCACAGTTTGTTCTATGTAGTGTTGATTGATCACATAGCCCCGCCTACAGTTGCAGTACTATCGAATTTGGACAAGCAAATTTTTGCATCTAATCGCTGCTATTGAAATTATTTGTAAATGTGTTTCTATAAATCCACTAGCACACTACTTTGAGCGGCTCGTGTTGATTTTGCGTTATTGATAAAGATATCAATGTGAATGCTTTCAGCTTGTAGAGGGTAGCATCTCTTACACGCTTAGTCTAGCTCGAAAAAATAACTGAAAATATCGTCATGAATCTAGATAAGTGTGCTCGTGAGATTGAAAAGTCGAGCTAGCTGAAGCTACTCAGTTAAACAATAAAATTTGAATCTGTAGGCTCACTGAGAATATACGGAATCCGTAGCATCTCAATATGCATTTATTTTAATTTACATGTTGTACTCTCCTCATGAAGAACGCCTTTAGTGGAACTTATGAATGAAATACTTCAATACATGTGCACCTGATATTTATTAGATATTCGACAACATACCATTCAAGTTATTTACTATGTTGACTGCTTGATGGAAGTTATATTATATATTAGTAAATAATGGCATTATATTAGTAAATAATGGCAAAACACCATTCAAGAATTTTATTTACTATTTATGGAATTGACCAAATATAGCAATAGAAAATATTTGGTATGTATTCATGAGTCCAATTACTTGGAGATTTTTCAAATAATCAGTATACAAACTGCATTATTGTTTGAAAAGCATGTTTGAGAACATAATTTACATTTTAGATATGATTTACCTCGATTTGAATTCCTCACATTTCTACAGGTATCTGGTATTCAAGTAGCTTTTTAAAATTACAGAAATGTTCATGCGGTTGGTGATGTTCGCTCATCACCATGAGGCACCAAGAGTGTAGAGTAATGTTTGTTAGACTGAAAGATATGAAGAGAAAGCGTTGAAAGTTCCATCAGCGTACGGTAGGTTGCAAATAGAACAGAAGTATTGCTCAATTTTCAATACTTTAGTTCTATTTCCAACCTACCGTACACTGACGGAATATTTTTGGGAAGGCTTGTAAGATGGAACACGATCCGTTTTTTGCTCTTAACATGTATAATTTTGATTTTTTCGCGGATCCAAAAACATCTTTCGAAAGAAGAACTAAAAGGCTCCAACTTAACCCAAGAAACTGATTATTTATAGTCATAAAAAAAAGTTATGGCCTATTTTCGAAATCCATCGAAAATTGCAATTTAAAAAAATGGCTTGCAAGATGGAACACGATTCGGTTTTTGCTTGTAACATACATAATTTTTATTTTTTCGAGTATCTTTCGAAAGATGAAATAAAGGCTCTAAGTTTGCCCAAGGAACTGATTATTTATAGTCAGAAAAAAATTATGGCCTTTTTTCGAAATTCATCAAAAATTGCAATTTCAAAAAATGTATTGCTGTATTTCAATTTATTGTTGATTCCATGTCATTTCCAAACATAAAAAATATCATTCATATATATTAAAACGAAAAAAAGTGTTTTCCATCTTACAAACATGACGCCACGAACAACAACAAAACAACAAAAAATTGTTTCTCCTTATGATTTGTTTGGAAATGCTTTTGGATCATAGAAATAGACCAAAAATGCTAGTCAACACAAATGTTAACCTTTTGATATCGATGGGAAATTTCCACTTATTAAGCACAAGAAACAACAAAATTTAATTATGCCAACACTTTTCCAAATTGAAACCTGGAAGAGCTAAATCAAATGAATGTATTCACTCCAAAAGCAAATGAAAATTGAAGGATAGTAAAAAAATGAGGTTAACACTTGTCAGCGCGATAGTGTTGTCGCTGTGAATGTCAACAGTGGCGCTGTTCTATCTTACAAGGCGCTGTGCCAGCCTTACAATAAAAGGCCGTCTTCCTGCACAGATCAGATCTATCAGGACCTTTGCAGTTCCTCGCCTGGTGGCCAAAACCCATGCACTTAAAGCATTTCTCCAATTCCTTTGGATCTCGAGGGATGACTGTCAGTGAGCACACCGACCATCCAACTTTTATTCGACCCGACTCCAACAACTTGTTGGCTGTAGCTGTTGGCAGAGGTATCGCCGCCGTCTGTGTGCCACCGTACGCCTTCCTTAACCGGACTGTCATTGGTGCATCTCCAAGATCACAGTGCCCCTTCAGCGCTCTCCTCAGCTCGTCTTTTGTTGTGATCTCGTCAAGATCCTTGCTATCGAACACAGCATCCTGTGAGAGAGCTCTAACTACCGCCTGCTCGCCAAGAGACTTTTCGACAAGCATCTTGAAGGCTGTGCTCTTGATGGCAGGATCCTTCTGCAGCTCGAAGAGCATCTCACCTTTTTAGGTACGCCTGGTTTTCACCACCTTCTACCCTAGGTCTTTCAACTACGGATCAGTTCTCACCTTTCGGAGGAGTTCAGTGTACGTCGTTCCGCTTTTTACCTCAACAATAAGTGCGTCGCCCTTACTTCGCTCCCGACGAACCTTAGGAATCTGCTTCTTCTTCTATTCTGAAGTTATCACTTGCTGCTGGGTTTTCTTCTTTTTGTCTTTCTGGTTGCCGTCTTCATGGGCACCATTGTTATACACTCATTTTTTAATATTTAACTATGCATCGGCGTTTCTGGACCTCTGCTCAACTCTCTATTTGCTCCATTCTTGAGCCGTTTTTCTCCCACCTCGAGCCATTTAGTTTCCACTTCCTAGGCCATATAGCTCCCACACCTCGACGCAATCGACTCGAGTAGCCCCGAGTAGCTTCGCGGTTGCTAACCAGAACTACCTTCGTCTTATGATGAGCCAGCTGCAGTTTTGCTCCTGTCATCTACGATTCAATGTTGTCCATCGCCTCCGTTTTCATCACCTTGACCTCTTGTAGAGTCTCACCCGTTATCGTAAACGACATCATCTACAAACCTGACGATCTCAACTCTATTAGGCAACTTCAGCGTTAGTACTCCATCGTACATCGCGTTCCAGAGCGTTGCACTATGGTCCGAATGGACAAATTTCACGACAAAAATCGATAACTCGAAAATCATTAACTTTAGACAGATGGTGTCTTCGGGAGATTTAATTTTTAAAATAAGATCTATCTTTTAGTTAGGGTTGTGACTAGGATGGTGCTTTTATGTTCATAATAAAAATTAAAATATCTACAATTTTGTTGAAGCAAAAAATCCTCTAGACCATAAGAAAAAAAAGTTGAAATTGTTATTATGAACATAAAAGCACCACCCTAGTCACAACCAACCCTAGTCACAACCAAAAGATAAATCTTATTTTAAAAATTAAATCTCCCGAGGACACCATCTGTCTAAAGTTAATGGTTTTCGAGTTATCGATTTTTGTCGTGAAATTTGTCCATTCGGACCATAGTGCGTTGGGCTGAGAATAGAGCCTTGTGCCACCCCTGCCATTACCCTGATAGATTTCTGCCCCAACTTTCGTGCACCAGGGCTCTGTTTTGGAAGTAACTACTGCATTCTGCACAGGTACACAGGAAGTAACAACTACATTCTGCACAGGTAGCCAGGAACACGCATGTTGTGCAGTGCTGCGGCGCTGTTAAAATCTTTTTTGACGTCGATCGTTACTATTGTAGTTGTCTCTCTTTTTCTGATTTGATGCCTTCTCTACTCTCTGCACGACTAGCCGGATTGCTTCCACCGTCGAGAGCTTTTATTTCAGAATCCAGATTGTCTCTTTGAAAGGCCATGCTTGCTTTCCATGCACTGTCCAGCCTGTAAATGATGATCCTTTCCAGAAGCTTTCTGAGGGCATCCAGCAGGCATATGGGTCTATAAAATGCTGGGTTCCGTGGTGGCTTCCCTGGTTTTGGCAGCAACACCAGCTTCTGGACCTTCTCCCTATCTGAGAAGTACCCTTCATCTGAGCATTTTTGTAGCACCGTCCTGAAAGTGTTCGGAAACGTCAATATCGTGATTTTAAGTGCTACATTGGGAGTCCGTTCTGGATCGAGACAGTAGCTCTTCATTGGAAATCCAAGCAGTTGCATCTTCAGCATCTTCGTATGGCGTTGGTGTCCGTTGGTGGGTGGTGATGCGGAAAAAGACCGTCCACGATCGTCTTCTATTTGTCCGGGCACATTTCAGCAGGTGTCGCTGGACGCTTATGATTCGCCACCACAATTCTATAAACGGTTTCGCATCGACTTCTTGGCACAATTCTTTAAAGCAGTTTGACTTGCTCAACTTGATCTCTCATTTGATGACGGTGCGAAGTTTCCCGTTCTTCTATCTTAGCTTCAGTCCATGCTCTCTGGGCACTTCTCCTTGCTCGGAGGCATGCAGCGCGGAGGGTACTAAGAGTCTCATTCCACCAGTAAGCTGGGCGACGATGGTTCCTGGACTCCTGTTTCCTTGGCACTGATGCATCACAGGCTATTGCTACCGCTTCTGTCAACTCCTCTGTGTCAAGCGTTGTACTGCTGCTTGTCCGAAACGCCTCGGTAAATACCTCATTGTCAAAGTCCTTTGTCTTCCTTTTTAGTCCTCATTATCTCGTTACAATTAAGGCTCGCCGGCCATTAAGGCTCGCTGTAGAGGATCGCCTGGTGGTTATTGTGGGAGTATTCCTCGCTTACTCTCCAGTTCATGTCTTCCATAGGCGACGGGCTGCAGAACGTAACATCCATGATGAAATCCCGACCGCTTTTGCGGAATGAACTGACGTTCCCTTCGTTGCAAATGCCTCACATTCAGCTTTGCCTCAAGTAGACTGCGTCCCCTTGGATTAGTTCGCTTACTATCCCACTTCGTGGCCCAGGCGTTGAAATCTACTACGATGACTACCGGCACTTGTCTGATCAGCGTGTCGGTGAGTGCGCTCAACATCCTGTTGAACTCTTCGCCAGTCCATCTAAGAAGTGCATAGCAGCAGCATACGAGTGCTCCATTGACTTTGGCAATCACTACCCGAATAAAAAATTCTCATAGATTTACAATTGAATATATTGTAACCATACAATAAAATCTAAAGTGTTTACGATTAATTGTATAGTTTACAACGATAGGATGACAATAGAAGTTATTGTTACCACAATAGAATCTAATGTAAATTGAGGCATGCACAATAGAAAATGGGGGTTGTTATGTATCTTAACTATAGAAAAAATCATTAAATTCCGAACAAATTTGTGTCAATTACTATTCATTGTATTGTTTCACAATTGTTGAAAATCCTAGCATATAGAGTGAATTGTAGATCTATTGTAATGACAATATGCATTTTTTATTTATCTGATACGCGAACAATAAGATTTATAATCGAAAATAGATTTAAATGTTATTCTATATTATTGTATTGTTTCTGTATGGTTAGTTTATCCGGGTAACCCATCGTACGAGCTCTACCAACTGTTGGATGGGAAATCTGCCTATAACCTGTATTGCCACCATCCTTGCTATATCTGTCACCCACGCACTGTTACCGGGAGGAATTTGCTGCTGGGCAGTGTACAGGTCAGTGCTGTGCAGTGCCTCAATGATTGAGATTCACTTACGTTACCTCCATTCTTATTGGCCTACCTTCGCCTATTTGTACGCCGGGCATGTAAACCCTCCTGTCCAATGGTCGTTTCCGTCCTCCAGATTGCACAGCATGTACCTGGGTTGCTTCGTGCAGTCCCTAGCTACGTGGCCGTTTCTGCCACATATCCAGCACAGCTCGGACCTGTCAGGGCCCTTACAGCTTCTTGACTGGTGGCCAAACCCCATGCATTTGTAGCATCTCTCCATTTGCTCAGTAACTCAGGGGACCAATCTTAGCGAGCACACCTACCATCCAACTTTGAGCTTACTCATTGCCACCAGTTTGTTGACATCGTCTACTGACAATCGGATTGCCGCCGTCTGTTTGCTTCCTGTAAGTTTTCTAGAGTTGTGTCTTACTTAACTCAATTGTGTCAGGTGGCTATCAGGGTCTATCTGGGTGAAATTGAATATTTTTTGGACTCAGTTCCCTAAGTTGTACCAATCGATAGAAAAATCACAAAAACAAGGTGGTGGAACTATAAATCACAAATGACAATAGACAAAGCTATATTAAGTTTTATTTTATTTTGAACCACAATTATCAGGTGGAAATAGGGAAGGCTTCCATACCAGATCCAGTACTGGCTTTGGGGTCCAGGCTAGGCGATGACGTGGATATCGGATGTCATCGCAATGGATGATGCTAGCCGTCAGTTGGTGTTAGGAGGTATGGGCTTATAGCGAGCTCAAATTCGAATTTAAAAATATAAATGGAGGAAAATCTGACACCAAGAGAATAAGAGTGGAAGAAAATGTAAGGGAAATTCAATTTAATTTAAATACACTTCTTGTTTGTTTATGGCCACAAATTCAGTTCCTAATACTTCCATTTATTTAATTATATATAAAAAAAATTAAATATATTGTGGATTGGATCAAAATAATTATAGGAAGCTATTTGAGAGTTTACACTCCATACGACTTCCTTATCCGTATTGTCATCGGTCCTCTTAAGTTACACTGCTCAGTCAATGCATTCACACATCTTTTTCAGTCGTGATTTCGTCAAGATGCTTGCACTCGATCACTGCCTCCTGTAGCTCTCATGGTAGCCTCGCCGCCCAGCGATTTTGCCACGAGTTCACTGTATACAGCTCTTGACAGATGAGGTTTTCTTCAGCTCGAAGATCATCTCGCTTTTCTGCGTACGCCGTGTTTTGACCACATTCTTGCCCAACTCTGTTAGCTCTGGGTCCACCCTCACTTTTTTGAAAAGCGCAACGTACATTATTGTCCGTATTTATTCAAGCTAGGGAACATATTTGTTTTTTGTTCATAGTTTTTTCATTTTATGTATTGTGAAAAGTGTCAATACTCGGATTGAGACACCGAGGATGAGCTTGGAATATTTGATGATTTATGGTTTGAATTGATAATGACAACGGTTCTGATGCATGGTCAGTATCAGAGTCATAGTTTGTTTTATTAGCAGCGAATACGGTTTTGACTGATAAAGATGCGTGGTTTTTCTTCATGTAAAACATTTTCATAAGATATAGCTCAACCCGGTGCACCGGTGCGGTGCGAGCCTTGCTTCGCTTGCAACTAAATGAATGAAAATGTAATAAACTGGCGCGTTTATGGTTTTTATTTTCGAAACATTATATTTTTAATATTTTCGTTTGCTTTTGCGCGTAATTTCTGCAAAGAAAAAACCTACGTGTTTTAAATTTAAACGTTGGATCGGTGTTTCTACCATGGTTTTTCTTTCTGTGTAGAAGCATGACACAAAATTAATCTTCAAACGAAGCCGTATCCTGTCAGTTTGAACGTAATTTTCTCTTGCATAACCTTAGATTCAAACTTCTATCAGAACATGCTGCTTAGCGTTTGAAAAGCAGTTTATTCTGGGTATGGACCATACAGGCATAGTCAAACGTAGAAGTATTTTGAACTTCTTCTTATTTTGTTCTTCATTTTATTGTTTTGCACAGCAAACGAGCCTTTTATCGGAAATAATATTTACAGCCACTTGGTTGATTGGTAAACGACTAGACAATGCATGTCATTGATACTTCGCGTATCCACAAAGTAGATCCCACTGTGAACCTACCCTCTTGTCTAGTAACTTCTCTTCATATTTCCCCGTGGTGGCTGCCATTGTAAGCAGTGCTGTATATGATGGTCCTTCGACGAGAAAGGGAGCTGAGGCAGGACGAACATGCTGCCCTAAAAAATTAAAAGTAGCAAATAATACGGCTCTAACAATCGACCTAGGAGACAAAATAAGAACTAAGATTCCCGTTTTGAAATAGAATAATCTATGACGAGCTCCACTGCAGGAACTTTGCTGGACAGGAGAAAGGGTATGGAAAACCGGACATCGAGCAGGGCACGGGATTTGTAGTGCGAGGAAAAATGTCTCAACCCTTTTGGATGGTTTACGAACAATGCCAGAATGAGCGAAATGAGGGTCATGAACCGTTTCTTCAACTAAACTATAATCAACGTACACAAAAGAAGACCCGTTGATGAAAAAAAAAAATACCCGACACGGAATTAGGTACAGACCGTTAATTGGGCCGAACAGCCTACATGCCGCATCGAACGATAACAGCCTACGATGAGTAAACTTGAGACTGCGTGGTTTATTAGTCCGACCCGCATAGCCCTCATCAGAAGAGCAGCTTGACACAACTATTCTTGAAGATCGTTGGAGAAACATTCGAACTGCCATTGGTACCACCGAAATTGTTTCCGTTTAATAACCGAAGCTTCTCTAAAGGCATCTTGATGGTTGCTCGTTGTTCGAAATGCGGAAGCAAACTCGACATCTTTCATTCTGCCTTGGGCCCATAACTTATGACCCATAACAAGAAGCTAGAGTGCGAGTTGCTCTTGAAGATGCTCTAATGGTTATTTATTATCACGCTTTTGAAAACGTTAGTTTCTATACAAATGAAACAATATAACATATCATAGCCAATAAATGCTCGTTGATCCTTTCGTAGACTGAAAGAAAAGTTGTGAATATTTATCCAAACCCAAACAACCAGAAGTCGTATAACAGTGTTCAGATGTGTAATGTGTGTGATTCGATCAAAGTTTTTATTAATAAGTCAAATTCTTTTTCTTTTTCAACTTCAACTTCAACAGTTAATACTTCAACTTCAACAGTTAATACAGAATACAGGAGAAATATTCAGCTAAGCTTCCTTTTTTACCGAATACGAATTGCCGGGTCTTTCATTTAAATCCTGCCATAAGATTTTGTACAGTCTCCTTGTTTACTTTATTCGCCGCAGAACTCCAGCTTGCCTTGAACTGTTTCTCGCTCACAACAGCTTTTTGAGTCTTCTTAAGGTTCCGCTTGACGATGGTCCAATATTGTTCGATTGAGAGGAGCTCTGGCGCGTTGAGAGGATTCTTGTCCTTGGGCAACACTTGAACGTTGTTGAAGCATACCACTCCATGGCTTTTTCTCCGTAATGGCAAAATGCCAAATCCCACCAAAATAGAACGGAACAATTTTGTCGCGTCAGGAAAGGCAGTAGACGTATTGATAGGCACTCGCTCAGATAAATTTGCTGGTTGACGGTTCCGGTCGCAATGAGAACGTTGCTCTTCAAGCCACAGGTACAGATGGCCTGCCACACCAAATATTTCTTCGTGAACTTTGACAATTTAATGTGCTTGAAAATATCTGCCACCTTACTCCGTCCTGTTGCCGTATAAAATTCCTGTCCAGGAAGCTGTTTGAAGTCTGCCTTGACGTAAATTTCATCTTCTTGTATCACGCAATCAAACATCGTTAGCATCGCCGTGTACAACTTTCACGATCGTGCTTTGGCCGACGTGTTTTGTTCTCTATTCACGGTTAAAGGCGCCACTCCCAGCTTTTTTACGACATCTCGGACGGAGAGGTTGGGGTTCCGATCGAAACAGCGGGCAACTCTTTTTGTCGTCGCTGTGGCCTCCGGCTTTTGATTTCTCCTCGATCCAGCTTTCGTGGATGTCGAAAAACGTTCACCGAACACTTTTAATAGTCGAGTTATTAGTACGAGACACTGAAGAAGTCTGCACATTGTAGACGAAATACGCGTATCTGTCGAAGATAAGCAAAGGTAGTTGGAATTAAATGGAAGATACTAATTCTTCTTCTAATTTCTAGTTACTTTTAATACGTTGGTAACAGTTGATTTAGCCACATTCAACAATTTTTATAACTTAGCGTGGGAGTAGTTTGGATTTTCGCCATGCACGAGCAAAATGGTGATGCGTTGCTTCTCTTCCTTCGACGACATTTTGATAACTGAAGTGCTAATCTCAAAAACAAAATAAAGGCATGATGCTACACGCACACATCTTCAAAACGGTGCGAAAAATTTGTTGATGCACGATGAAAGGAAATACGTCAAGTTTTAGTCGACCAAATTTTGATCGAAACACCCTTTAATCATGTCTTTTATCGTATAATGTTCACGTTAAATCGTAAAAAGTGCAAACTTTCGACTTATAAACGATGTGTTACAAACTAAATCGTATTTACGATATGTTTGCATATTATGTAAAAAACTTTCAAAATACGTGCAATTTGGTTGTCTGGGAAATTTTTATTTCTTCTAATGAGCTGTAAATAAATTTGAGATTCATGCAATCAATTCTTGTCTCTTCCTTTGAAAAAGTCTGCTTAGACTGCCTAGTTGCAATATTTTCCTGTTCAAATTCAAAATAAAGTATAATGCTTGAGAACAAAACTAATTCACATAATACGCAAACCAAAATTGTCTTATATTGGATATTATGTGCACGTCCCATCATCCTACAAACAGTCAACATGTTTAATATATTTTTTTGTTTTTTTAGAACAATAAAACAGGTCATTAACAAGTGAATCAATGCGTAACGCAGAATTTTCCTACACAATTATTTAATACAGTATTTCATTCATATATGTTTCTTTTTAATGTACCTTTGTCTCCTAGATTGGTGTATGCTAGAACTCGTCATTTATTGTAAGCTGGACCGTGGTTGATGATTTTTTTAAATATGAGAGTTGACTGACATCGAATGTGGACATATTTCACCATTTCAAACAGAGCCCTGACCGAAAACGAGGACAATATCATTTGTCATACATTTTTCTTTTTCATCCTTTGGGAAATCATCGGCATCAGCTTTGTATCTGTTCTATAATGTCATCCTATCGTAAAATATCCTGCCATATCTGTTAAACATTTACACGCACACTTATATCCTTTTTTTGCCAATATTCTTGCAGTGGAATGGTTTTTCTGTTCCTTTACCCTATATTTCAGTTGGTAAGTTTCTATGTTGCGATAGGTGGTGATCCAAAGGATCTTAGATTGGGTATTGTGAACGACGAGGTCAACAACATACAGGAGTGCTTCAACAGGTCCTTGACTACTACATTCTATCATGACGATTACGATTGTGATTTGTACAAAGTTTCCTGCCGGTTTCTGGATCATCTGAATAGGAGTGTTGCGATACAGGTTTGGTTACGTTACGAATATTTTTGGATTCGAAGCTCATATTATGCGCGAAGCAGCCGAGATCTCATACTCGGCACTATGACGTTTGCTTCACGTATCATGCTTGCGAATCATCGCAAGGCATATAGGTGATCCTTACCAGAATGATTTAAACGATTCTTTACAGGAATATTACGATACTTACGATGATGCTTATAAGGCAGCCAAGAACGGGAAGATTTGGGGATTCATTTATTTTGCTAACAACTTCACCGAGTCTCTGCAGGATGTGAGAGATAATGTGCGGGATGCGGACGCCGGTTCCTTCCACACTTCAGAGATCAAAGTTTATCTAGACAAATCGGATCAGCAGGTGACATTCTTTCTCGAGAAAAAGCTAATTGAAACATACAAGGACTTCGCGGAGGGAGTAATGTCTGACTGTCATCTTCCGAGGCAACTGGCGAATATTCCTATTAAGTTCGAAGATCCTCTGTATGGAACATTCAATGATCAGTTTACAGATTTTATGGCACCAGGAGTGGTAATGACGTATGTTGTTAAAATTGTTCATTCATTCACAAATAATATTAACCGCAATTATTTTTAGCATGATCTTCTTCCTTGCCACCCTTATCACCGCAACAATATTTATCACCGATCGACTAGAGGGAGTATGGGATAGAACATTAGTGGCAGGTGGGTCTGAGATACTAGCAGTAGCATGTCTGGTGTTAGGAATTATAAGGAACTATTTGGAAATTTCACGGTGCGGTTGATGTTATTGTTTCTTGATCACTACAATACATCGATTTCAAAAAAATATCAGTAAACGGAATAAATAAGTTTATTATAAGACCCTTTTCATTCGAAACGCTAGCTATCTGGTAGAAATATTTATAAGGATGATTGAAAGTATAGATTCTGGGCCCCAATCAAAAGATATCACATCTTGTTTTTATTAGTCTCTTGAAATTTGAGCTCTATTGGTTGCGATATTGAACTGCACTGGCCCGTTGAAGTACATTACTATGAGAAAACCAAATTGTTTGTTCTAATTCTCCTTCTATCCTTCAATCCTCTTCAGCGAAATGACATAAGCAAATGTTTGCTATACATATATGCCAACGAGATTCTTTTTCAGCAACAAATTTGTTGAAGGCTACTTAACAATTTATTTTCAGACCAATCACTTTTCAATATAAATAATCCACAGCTTCCAAACAAATGCTATCTGTTTAGCAGTTGTTAGAGCAACTCTTTAGGATACTATGTCCCTAAATATTTAATATTTAATAACGTCAACATTCAATAGGAATGTACAGTAAATTGGAAGCCGGAAAAAATCCTGTTAGCTTTGATAGCAAACAATTTCGCATGTCATTATGCCGAAGAACTGGAATGATGAGTAAAAAAAGTTTGGTTTCCCCATTGGTATTCCCATATAAACTTCAAGGGGTCACTGTAGTCCGAGTTCACAACTAAACGAGATCAAATTTCATGAGAATGGTCTAGAAATCGATTATATGAAATGGAGTTGAGTCGATATTTTGAACCAAGCTAAAATCCTATCGCATCACAAGAATAAAACATTTGTTATTTTTAATAATGTTAAAATTTGCTTTCCTAAAATTTCCTCAACGAACACTAGGCATCACGGCTCTCGAGTTGCTGTTAGCACACATTATTACGCAAACGTCGATCATGCTAGTCCAATGTATTGAAATTATTCTTCTGGCAACGTTCATATTCGACGCACAAAATCACGGTAGCAATATCACGGTCGTCGGTCTACTGATGCTTCTGGGTTTTGCTGGAATGCTGTATGGTAAGTATACGACTAATATAAAATTGGAGAGAGGCACTAAATTACATTTCCGTACTTTTACATCCATTCCGATCAATTTAACAACTAGTCAATTTGCTTGGATGGCACATCAATCAAGCAATGAAGTTATTACTTGAAAGAATCTCAGGTCACCAGCAAACCTAATGTTTTGGGACATATTAGTACATAAATCGTTGATGAATAGAACAAATAGTAAATAACTTTCTTGGGTCACACCAGATGTGACAATGAATGGGTCCGTCGGGAGGTCAGCTGATTAATACGTATGAACGCACTACGCTTAGGGAAATAAGATTTGTCAACCATTCCGAGAATCGCATTTTTGACGAAGGATTACGTCTTTGTTCTCTATACTGGGGCACAATTTTTTTTTTAAAAAAACCATTGCAACCGTCACAAAAAGCGGTTAAAATCTCAGTCGTTTCTCCGAACATGGTCAAAATTTGTACCTCAATCGATCAGAAAAGGTTTTTGTTGTTCTGCTTTTTTCGATTCTCTGCGCTTCTGCTTTCATTTAACAGTAAATAATATCGAAGAAAACAGTTCTTGTGTTGCGGGAAATTTTGTTTGATAGCAAAATAACGAAAACAAATTGAGTTTTTTTTATAGCGTATCATACGCGCATTTAATTTTATGCTGAATATTGGCACGACAATAGCCGAAAATAAATACGCCTCGGAAATTATGCCAGTTTACATCAATAAAAACAAAATTGAAACAATTCGATAAATTGATCATGAATTTCCTGAAAATTTATGGAATTCAATAAGGTTATCTAAAAGAATGCCAAAATTGGTCTCTGATCTGCAGTTCATTCGCATTGCATTTCAAATTTGGTGAATTTATTTTTCCACAGTTTTGCCAAATAGCCAATTTATCTGCTCAATAGCTACTATAAAACTATTTGCACAGAGAACAGACATCCAGGCTCGAACATTTTTTCCTCAATTTACTGTGTAAATATTTAAAAGCAAACCGTTGGAAAAACAACGCCGCCTAGTCTAGGTTTCACCAAACTAAAACTGACAGCCTATCAAATTTCGAGGCAGGCAAGTGGCGCCATCAACATACGATTCACCAAAACTAACTCGGAAACGAGCTATAATTTTAAAATGGCAGTTACAAAAATTTACACACGGAGGGCACTCCTGCTTGGATGTCTGTTCTCTGTGCTATTTGGTCATTCGGTGACTCTCCTCAATTCCAGTTTGCCGTTTAATGCATTTACTGAAGGCAAAATGGTTTCAAAATGCTTTTTCAACTGACCATAATAAGATAAATCGAATCAGTCCTAAAACGGCATTTCAAAACAGCATTTTACGAGTTCATAAAGTCAATATTAAACCTTTGATATGAGTAACAGGAACTTTAGAAGGCAAGGTTTTAAGATCGTTGTAAAAGATGCTTCGTACACACTTAGATTTTTTTACAGAAATCTGTAAAGTTTTACCGAATTTTCAACAGCTGAACGTTCGGTAATCCGATTTTACGGATTTCGGTAAAATTTTACCGAAATCCGGTATTTTTTTTACAGATACTGTAAAATTTCACCGAAATCCGTAAAATCGGATTACCGACCGTTCAGCTGTTGAGAATTCGGTAACACTTTACAGATTTCTGTAAAAAAATCTAAGTGTGTAGGTTCTCATAAACCTGACTAAAATTTGAAACCTATTGGCACCTCTTACTGCCATAATAAAGCCAAATTGATTTCTAGTGGCTTTCATAAAACATTTTAAAAACTTAATATTACCAAAATCCGGTAATTTTTTTACAGATATCTGTAAAATTTCACCGAAATCCGTTAAATCGGATCACCGAACGTTCAGCTGTTGAGAATTCGGTAAAACTTTACAAATTCTGTAAAATCCGTCCTTTTTAGGCCGAATTCGATTTTCTCCGCTAAAGATTTTGTTTGGATTGGAATATATCCTAATACTTCAAGCTGAACAGTCCATTAGGTCGTAGGTTACCCTATAAAGTGTGAGCTGTTTAGTGGAATACCTGTAACTAGAACTGAGAAGAAAGATTAGTATTTTCCATTTAATTCCAACTACCTTTATTGCTTATCTTGACAGATACGCGTATTTCGTCTACAATCTGCAGACTTTTTCAATGTTGTGTACGAACTCAGTCGAGTTATTGGTACACGACACTGAAGAAGTCTACACATTGTAGACGAAATACGCGTCTCTGTCAAGATAATCAATAAAGGTATGATGTAGAAGGAGATGTTTGCTCATCACCATGAGTCACCAAGAGTGGACAGTAATGTTTGCTAGGATGAAAAATATGAAGAGAAAGTGTTGAAAGTTCCGTCAGTGTACGGTAGGTTGAAAATTGAATAGAAGTATTGAAAATTGAGCGAAAGGGCATGGGTGAAGTAGTACTCGAACCAAGGACGTTACTTTTGCCTAACATCCCACTGCGGGTAGGTCAAGGCACGGACGAATCCGCCACCTCAATAGGCAAAAGTAACGTGTTGGTTTTCCCTCATGCACCATTGATAGCTTGTGTTAGTTTCTAGCGGTAGTCACTCTGTTTTGATTTGTGCATGGGAGAGGAACCCTCTCCTTTTGGGTTTGCTTTTATACACAGCGTCTGATATTACTCAAAAAATTTCTCGTCGTCTTTAATGTAGAGACCTCTGAGAGAAAGACCGTAAAGCGTTGTGATACTGGTCCCCAGTACTTCTACGTTAGAGATGACGAGAAAACAAGACAAATGACGAAGAGAAACTCTCAATGCACCTTAGGACATTGCATTGATCAGCTTGACTTGTCGATTTGAAGGCATTAGGCTGCCCTTGTATTTATTTTGAATTTTTTAATACAAAGATGGAATCCGTAAGTATAAGTTTGTAAGAATAATAGGTATAAGTTTGTTAGTAACATATCGCGTTTGTAGAAATTCTAAAACCCGGAAACATACGAAGAATTGGTAAAATAATGTATGCCGATTGTTTTTTAAATCAGCGTGTATGCGTTTTTATAATAATCATTCATCGGATGTTTCAACTGACCAACTGTTCACTGGCAAAAACAAACTTCATTTTGTGTTTACTTTTCACTTGTTGTACTATATTTAGCTAACCGCATCACTTCATTTCTTCTAGGATTATTAATTTCCATATTTTGCGATGCACACTCCACCGCTAACTTTATGGCGACAGGAAGTTTCTATCCCATGATCATCATGTGCGGTAAGAATCAGGGTGTACCTTTTGGATAAAAATTTATCAATTTATATTTTCATTTAATCTATCATCAAGGAATTCTCTGGCCCCTGGAAGGAATGCCTCATTATCTGCAATACATAGCATACTGTTTCCCTTTCACGGTGCCATCGATAGCTGTGCGTAACGTGCTTGCCAAAGGATGGAGCATCACAAACTCCCAGGTCTATATGGGATATGGAGCGGTCGGTATCTGGATAATCAGTCTACTGTTGCTTTGCTTTATCGGGTTGAAAATCAAGAGATAGAGGGCCTAACCACCCGGATAACTTTTCCGCTCAATGAATAGCATTTTAGTTAGTTTATTTGGTTAGCTCTGTAAATAGGTAACACATAGAAGCTGCAGTTATACGATTGGTTGTTCAATCGGGAAGATGCAAAAATATGCTATGATAAGAGATTGCTTGCAAGAATTCGTATGTTTCACGTCAATTAGGGTTCTATTAGGTCAGCGCGTTGATAAATTAGAAATTCAGAAAACTAGTACCACCACTTTAACACAATCTCTCTTAAATATGGTGTAGCAACGCAATCAATGCTGTTACCGATGTGATAGCTTTTACGTAAGGTTTATCCTGAAAGTCTGTTATTTATAATACCGAAATTTATTAAGATATTATTTTGCATAAAAGAATGTGTGTGAATAGTCGAAGATTTGTATTGTGATGAAAATAATTTATTTGTGTTGTGCATTTCTTACTTGCAGCGCAACAAGCAAACCTCAAAGAGAAAATGCAGCAATAAATCACTATATAGTGTCATTCGTACTTTGACACGCTATTTGTGGTTTCTGGATTACAATCCATAAGAAAATTAAATTAGTGTGGTTAAGTTGGGAAATAATTATAAAACAATTACCAGTAGGTCTAAAGAAACAGCCAACATCCTTTTAACTACAGTGTCTTTTATATTTTATGCTTTTGTATAAAACTGAAGATATAATATTTTTCAATAATCTTAAAGATGTTTCATATAAGTAACCAGAAGAGAATCTTTAGAGAATGTGAGTAAAGTAAACAACTTTTGAGCAGATCATTTTCTGTGTTTTATTGTGTTCACATCCATTGTCTATTCCATCCATTTGGAAAATAATGTCAAAGTCCCAGTTGTGCTTGGTGTGAAAATAGTCCTCAAATTAAAAAGACGAAAAATCACCGAACACATTGATGGGTATTTAACGTTCTTTTACTATCAAATAAACACCGTCACACTTAATCTTGTATCACATTATTTCAACAATTACCAAATGTCTGTCTTCTATAGACATCTAGTAAGAATTAATCATGTGCTGTCTATCTTCGGGTGTCGAATATGTGATCATTGTACAAATATTGCTACACAAGCTTTAGGAACCAAACTATGCAGTGGAGCCAAAAAATACGTATCCGAAACGTTTTTGTCCGTGAGGACCACCCTATCGGTCCTAAGCTTATGTATCTCGTCTGTGGCATGCAATATGTGTATAGTATCGGCCGGCCAGTCAGATGCTTTTGAACTTGGCTATTTTTCTACGCATCGATCGAGAAGCAAACAGTAAGCAGACCGACACAACAGGTAGCAACAACTTACCAACAACGTTGCAGATACCATAGTTGACACCATCGATGAAAGACGGAGATGCTGCGGAGAAAGGATCAATGATTATGGAACATTCACTACGAGTGTTCGGGATGCTGGGGCTGAGATTTAAGTAAATAGTTGTGAGTAGACTCAGATCAGTAGTCACCATACCACAGGTCGAAGACGGCCCTGCAAGATCAATCTATTTTTTATTTGTTCTAAGTGATATGTTTAATTTAAGTTAAATAAATGAAGGGTTGGCAATGAGTGTTGTCTTCTAAACATGAACTGTAGTGAGTTTATTGGAAGAATATCCGATGTTGTGTTCTTAAGCCGCCCTAATTAGCCAAAGTTTTACCGCCATTGAGCCCCGACAGTAGTCGGCATTTATAGCCAACTATCGACGAGGTTATTTTTTACGGTTTTAGATAATCCTGCAATTTACGAAAAAAATCAATGGAGTCCTTTTAAATATGAGCTGGTAGTATATTTATATTTGAACAAATTTAGACTGTGTGAATTTTAGACACCGGTGTGCACGAGAGATTTATCTTCCACACTAAAGAATATAACGGGGCCGTTACCGTACAGGTTATGACCAAAATGATGGTAAAACAACGTAAACGAAGATCGAAATTCTCACTCAGCTGGGTGAAAAACTTCATTATTTTTCTCTATAAACAGTTTATGGTGAGTAAGCAAACCGTTCACATTTTCATCTCGCCATTTTTCATGATAATTCATTATCCTCTCTTGCATATGCGAAAATATCTCATCCCAAATTCAACGAGAAAATATTTTTCTCATGTCATTTTTCTCTGGCACCATGCTAGTACCGTAAACGAGGAGCAAAAACCAATAAGGCCAAGCTGGTGCACACACTGGTACTGTTGGCGAGATCCCGTATGCGCACCTCTATGACCACGAACGTCTATAGCCAACCGACGGTCGTATCCCTCACCGTATGTGACAAGGAGAGCAGCAGATCGGACATCTGACATAACAATGAGTTGCCAGATAGACAGATAAGAAGAAGGATAGCTATACTAAAAGGAGATATACTATTGGAGAAAGATAACAAAAGTGCACATTACGAATAAAAGCGAATAGATAGAAAATTATTCGGATTTAGTTACATTGAATTATACTAGTTAGTGCAAGTTTTCATGATAATCTTTTGTGTAATAATCCTGTGTACACTACTACAAGGTGATTGATCATGCCTTATGAAAGATGGCATTTGTTAGCTATAATTGTTGTCTATTTGGTAGGAATTATTTACAGCACATGCTACGCTTGCACTTTAATCTAAATGACTCCGTTATATGAACAAACTAAGTGGTAAATAACTTCAGATGGACTACCCTTTCATACAATACCTAATACTAGCTTGATTACAGTACTTAAGGATGTGCAGATCACTCAACAAAGCTTGACTCCAATACATAATCAAACCCGAAGCGACATTACAGTGACTTAGACAGACAGACTGGACTCCAAATATTAGCGGGACTGAGCAGCAAGTTTCTAGTAAAAAACTTTTGGGTTACGTAACCATAGTGAACTTAAAGCTAATATCACATTTATTTATAACACACTTAATAATATAAAATTGATTACTTATGTTTACATAGGAAAATAATAATCCCCTACATTAATCCCAAACATCGGTCGTTTATTTGGGGACCTTATTGCCAAAACAATCACCGTTGGCAATTTCCAATAACATATTGTTATTTTCGTTTACACGAATACGGAAATCCACTGGCCGTAATAATTGAACCTGCAGTCGAATTAAAAATTAATTGGTAAAACAGTTGATGCACATTCTGAGATTTTACAAGTGGTGGTCACGGATGATCAGAAGTCTCATCCTGGGCAGGCAGTGTCAGATATGCGCAGAAGTGGATACAGACGAGATGGTGAATCACACGACGACTGTATGAAATGGAATCACTTCCAGTGTGTTGGGTTTCCGCAACAGATTGAAGACTTTCCCTGAGTTGTGCCAAATGGAAGTAGCAGGGTGTCAGAGGAAACCATTTCAGCTGATGGGGCTTCTCAAGACGGTGATCTTTCGAAGCAGATGTCGAAATCAACTCGTTACCAGTTCTTCCGGCGCAACAGCAGCACCAGTCCGGGACCAAGACTGGTGAGTTCGCAATCAGACGCCTTTCGTGACCTCGGTACGATGGGGTAGACACGAAGAAGCAAAGTGCCTTCCATTCGAGCGCTACAAGCTGCATCTAATTCATCACGTGGTTCATCATGCCTTGGCAGGCTAAAAACCTACAAACTTGAAGAATTGAGGAACATTGAGCGACGTGAAGCAGAGCAGCAACGGTTAATTGCAGCAGAAGAAGCGAAAAAGAAAAGGCATTCCTTGATGAAATTATCAGCTACTAGAGGAGGCCGCCGGTGAAAATGGTTCGTTACGAACGGTTTGCGAGTAAAACAGGTGGTGGTTCCAGCCACGAATCAACATCGCGGAAAAGCTAATAAAATCGGTGTCCCTACTGACGTCAACAAAATGCGAATAACTACTTAGGTAATAATACCAGCTGTTGAATACAGCCAATGTAGGTATCACCAGCAGCCGGTCGTCAATGCCGGAGCCAAACCCTCCCGATCCATTTCCAGTACCAGAATTGCATGTTGAACTACCCAGGCCATCGAACTGAATAACGAATGCAGCATACCAGCGCAGACCAACAAACCAAGCTTCATCATTGCACAGATCTCGCCCATTTCCACCCGTAGAACTATCGTCAAACCGACACCATTATGTCCACGTTTGACTGAAAAAGGAGAAATCTGGGTGGGGCAACTTCGATGATATACCAGCCGCAAGAAACAGGTGTTCATAGCTCAGTTTTGGCTTACAACGGCAGTATCAATAATGACACGATCCCAGGTATCAACGATTCACTTCGAACGGTCACTCACAAGTTTCTCAAGCAAATCATCCTCGTTCGTCCCACCATGCGGACCAATCGCAACTACAATCAAGAAGAAGATACGAACCAATTCAGTTTCCGCAAAACAATTAGCTGCGCGACAGCAATATCCGGAAAGGATCTGCCAACGTTTCCGGCAGCCGGAGGAGTGGCCATTGTTTCTCTCATCATTTAATAGCACAACCGCAATGTGTGGATTTACTGATGAAAACATCGTCGCGCCTACAGAGACCGCTTGAAGGGTAAGAACATATGAAGACCGTCAAAAGCAGGTTGTTACATCCATCGAACGTTACCGGTGTCCTTTCAACGCTCAAGATGCTGTTTCGGACAACCGGAGATAATCATTACATTCTATGATGTCGAAGATCAATTCCTTCCAGCGCTGAGAGAGGACAAACTAGGGCTTTGGTGGACTTTGCCGTCAGCGTTGAAAATTTTTGCGGTACAGTGGACGCATGTGGATTGAGCATCTTTATAATGTAACCTTTCTGCATCAACTCGTCAACAAGCTTCCGCCATCGATAAAGTTGAGCTGGGGACAATACGCCAATCGCTACCAATAGTCAACTTGCCGTCCTTTAGTAAGATGGTTGTATTCGCTGCAAACAGCCAGTGCTGTATCCAGTATCCCAAACATCAGCTTTTGCGAATCAAACCAGTTCGTAGCGAGTCACGTGCGGTCAAAAGAGCAACTCGTTCTGCGTCAACGCTCATTCGGGAGGAAACCCTTACCGGTCATAGTTCCACCGCGCCGCTAACGCAAAGCCTGTAGCCGTTAGCTGCCCAGTATGCAAGGAAGCTGGTGATCGCAAAATGCAAGCGTTTCCTGAGTTCTCCGTGATTCTCGCTGGGCAACCGTTCGTGATTTGAGCCTTTGTCGTAGATGCCTTCGTCAACACAAGGGGGGGATGTCAAGCAAAACTGTGTGGAAAAAATGGCTGTGCGAGTTCAAACACCATGAACACTGCACAATGATCAAAACTTCAACGCTTCATCGAATATTATCTGGCGATAAAGAAGCATCTTCGTCGAATGAGCGCCACAGTGCCATTCGAAAGCAGCAACAACAACTTCGTCCGAACACGGGTGTCGCCGCATCAGGTAACCACCAGTCCGGGTCCTATTCGGTACTTTTGATGTGTTGCATGGGAATGAACCGGACAATGCACAAACCTTTGCCTTCTTAGATGACGGGTCGGAACTCACCCTACTCGACAAACAGCTTGCGGACGAACTGCAGCTTGAAGGACAACCTAAGCCATTATTACCTACATTGGACAGGAGGAACAAAACGTAGTGAAGAAAGGTTCGAAGGCGTCAAGCTTGAGGTAGCTGCGAAGCTGTGAATCTAAAGTATGTCGTACAAGGGTGTGGCGCAGTAGCAGAATTACTCTTCCATCGCAAACTGTCAACTTCGAAGAACTAGCTGAACAGTATCCACATCTCAGGGCTTGCCAATTGGTTTCCCTACCAAAACATTGAGCAGAAATTCTAATCGGAATGAAGGATCAACATCTTAGTTTGGTACAGAGTCGAAGGAGCCCTACACCAACCGATAGCTGTTAAAACTCGTCTAGGATGGACAATTTGCGGAGGAGGAAATGACGAGAACGCAGCCAATCTCGTGCACTCAGTTTTTCATGTATGTTCTTGTTACCCACCGACTGATGAGGATTTACATAAAAAGATGAATGAGTATTTTGCTATAGACAGTTTAGGAACTATACAGTCTAAGAAAACTCTTACAATCGGAGAAGAATGCGCACGGGCTTTACTGGAAGAAAATACGGTGCTCAAAGGAAATCTTTACGAAACAGCTTTATTGTGGCGCTGTGATGATATACGCCTGCCCGATAGCCATCCAATGGCTCTTCGACGGTTAAGGTGTATAAAGAGGCGAATGGATAAAGACCCGGAGCTAGCTATCACCCTCAACCAGAAGATCGTGGAGTTCATTGCAAAAGGGTGCGCCAGAAAACTAACCGAGGAGGAATCGGGACGAAGCTTTTCTCGGGTTTGGTACTTACCGATATTTCCTGTTACAAACATCAACAAACCCGGGAAGATTCGGATGGTGTGGGATGCTGCGGCACAAGCCCACGGAGTTTCCCTAAACTCAGCCCAAGGACCCAACCAACTGAGTGAACTGTTCGTTATACTGATCCAGTTCCACGAAGGTAGAATCGCTCTAACTGGTGATGTGCGCGAAATGTTTCTTCAAGTACTTATGCGTCCACAAGATCAGCAATGCCAACGTTTTCTCTGGTACGACCAAGATGGAACCCTCTCCGTATATGTTTTACAGGTGATGACATTCGGAGCCTGTTGCTCTCCTCGCAGCAGTTGAAGTTATCCAGAAACGTCACTACGTCGACGATATGCTGGTGAGCGTAGCGTCGGAAGAAGAGGCGGTTCGACTTGCCCACCAGGTAAAGCAGGAGTGCATGCGGAGGGTGGATTCGAAATCCACAATTGGATCAGTAACTCCAAAAAGGTTGTCCGAGCCTTACAAGAGGATCGAACTGAACAGAAAAATCTCGATTTGTCACCAGAGCTAGCGACGGAGAAAGTGCTCGGAATGTGGTGGTGCACTGACTCAGATACTTTCACTTATAAGGTGGGATGGAATCGCTATGGTCGCGCACTGCTAGAAGGTCTACGTCGTCCAACGAAAAGGGAGATGCTGCGCGTTCTTATGTCTATATTTGATCCACTTGGACTAATCGCCCAGTCCTTATCTATCTTAAAATCCTGCTTCAAGAAGTTTGGCGCTCTGGAATAGGCTGGGATGACCAAATCGATGGTGTTTTGTTCGAGAAATGGCAAACTTGGCTACGAGTCCTCCCGAAAGTCGAACAAATCAGCATACCTCGGTGTTACGTTATCCGACAAACTGGTTACTACGAAAACATTCAACTTCACACGTTTGTTGAAGCCAGCGACAATGGAATCGCAGCAACCTGTTACTTACGCTTCGCCTATGAGGATCTTGTGGAATGCAGTTTAGTTTCCGCTAAAACCAGGGTGGCACCAATCAAATTTCTCTCCATTCCTAGGATGGAACTGCAAGCAGCTTTGATTGGTTCTCGACTAGCTCGATCGGTTTCAGAAGCCCTCACGATCCAAATTTCTCAACGTGTTTTCTGGTCTGATTCACAAGACGTCCTATATTGGATAAAATCTGATCACCGTCGCTATTCACCGTTCGTCGCCTTCCGGGTAAGTGAAATACTCGACACAACAGAAATGATCAAATGGAGATATGTACCTACGCATTCAAACGTAGCAGACGATGGAACCAAATGGAAAGGCCTACCTGATCTAAGTCCTCAAGCGATGGTTTAATGGGCCCCAGTTTCTTTATCTTCCGAAAAATCATTGGCCACGTTCATCGAAGGATACAAACACTGCCCGAGTGTAATGTCACACTTTGCAACACCAGATCCTGTTGTACGCGATTTCTCTAGCTGGACTCGAGTTATTAGAATCATAGCTCTAGTTCATTGATTTACTCGCAACTGTAAACAGAAGCTATTGAAGAACTCGTTAATGAGTGGGCCTCTCTCCAACCATGAGATAGTCTCCGCCGAAAAATTTTTACTTCGCCATACTCAACTAGAAATTTATCCTGATGAAATCGCTCTTCTTCAACAATTGCAGGAAAACCCGGAATTATTCAGGACACCTATACCTAAAACAAGTCCACTGCACCAGAAATTTCCATGGTTGGACCAACACGGAGTTTTGAGGATGCGAGGTCGTATCGCAAGTTATGACTTTGCAACTGAAGATTCTAAAAACCCTATAATACTTCCCCGTGACCACCCTACCACCAAATAATTTATTGCACATTACCATCAAAAGTTCCACACCACCAAAATCATGAGACGGTAATCAACGAGATCTGCCAAAAATACAGTATTCCAAAGCTTCGCATGAGCTTCGCCAAGGTTCGAAACGACTGTCAACGCTGCAAAAATAACAGAGCAACTCCACGGGTGCCGATCATGGCCGATTTGCCCGCCTCGCGACTCACTGCCTTTGCTCGGCCTTTCACTCACGTTGGCGTTGATTTCTTTGGACCATATGAGATCATCACTGGCCGACGGACAGAGAAGCTATGGGTATGCTTGCGACTTGCCTCACGACCCGCGCGGTTCACATTGAAGTCGCCCACTCGCTCAGCGCCGATTCGTGCATTATGGCAATACGAAACTTTATTTCACGAAGAGGTAAACCCAGGACAATCTATAGTGATCGAGGAACCAATTTTATTGGTGCTAAGCGAGAAATCAAGGAAGCGTTAGATACTGTAGACCAGGAACTGTTAATGAAAGAATTCGCAGACACGGAGATCAACTGGGAATTCCTTCCCCCTTCTTCACCGTACATGGGAAGCAGCTGGGAGCGCTTGATAGGCTGTGTAAAGAAAAACTGATGGCGATCCTTGTTATGAGAAGGTTAACTGACGAATTTCTAAGAAACCTGTTCACCGAAATAGAGAACACTCTAAACTCTCGCCCATTGACGCATGTTCCCGTGGACGACGATTCAGCTCCAGCCTTAACACCCAACCATTTCTTGCTTGGGTCATCCAATGGAGTAAAACCACTGTGCACTATCGACGATAACGGTACTGTTCAATATCACGTGTATTAAAATTAAATTTCTTTAAACGAAAGAGTAGTCATTCCAACTCACACCACAAAATAATAATTATTTGTACCAATCAACACGCACATCGCACCCACTATGCACATGCGACGCGCAACGTCGCAACACACCGCTGTGACAAACAATACAGCATATAGTTTTTTGTACATAGCAGATGTAAATAAAGTCAGTTGAAAACAATCGCCGTCGCGTGAGCACGTCCCACCGTGAGCAATACAGGTTCGTCGTTCGCTATTGTTGGTGCTAGAACAAAAAGAAAGACGATTCCCTATCGCATCCGTTTTTGAAGAAGAGTGGTTAAGTGCTTAAACAGGTACAGTACTACGCCAATGTTGGAAATTGTCCCAAGTTCAGGCGAACCAATTTTGGAAAAGGTGGGTTAATAATTACCTGCCCGAGATAACTCGCCGAACCAAGCCGATTGAAGAAGACGATATGGTGGGGATCGTCGACCCTAAGTTAGCTCGAAATTGTTGGCCCAAGGGCAGAATCATCTGCACTCATCCCGGTCAAGATGGGCAGCCCAGATCAGCGACGGTGAGGACGTCATCCGGTATCTACGACCGCCCGGTAGCCAAGTTAGCCGCTCTAGATGTACGGTGCGAAAGTAAGTTAGCTGACCAGGTGGCCATGGTACCTGGGGGGAGTGTTGGCGAGATCCCGCATGCGCACCTCTATGACCCGAACGTCTATAGCCAACCGACGGTCGTATCCCTCACCGTATGTGACAAAGGAGAGCGACAGATTGGACATCTGACATAACAATGAGTTGCCAGATAGACAGATAGAAGGAGAGCTATACTAAGAAGGAGATATACTATTGGAGAAAGATAACAAAAGTGCATGCAGATGAAAGCGAATAGATAAAAGAAATTATTGAAGTTTGAATTTACATTGAATTATACTAGTTAAGTGCAAGTTTTCCATAAATCTTTTGTGTAATAATCCAATTTTCTACAAGGTGATTGATCATGCATATGAAAGATAAATTTATGTCTATTTGATAGGAATTATTTACAGCATGCTACAGCACTACACTTAATCTAAATGACTCCGTCATATAACAAACTAAGTGGTAAATAACTAGATGGACTACCCTTTCACAAGCAAATACCTAATACTAGCTTGATTACAGTACTTAAAGTTTAGTACGGATCGCTCAACAAAGCGACTTCAATACACCAATCAAACCCGAAGCGACATTACATAGACTTAGACAGACAGACTGGACTCCAAATATTAGCGGGACTAAAAGTAAGTTTCTAAAAGTTAAAAACTTGCAGGTTACGTAAACATAGTGAACTAAAAGCTAATATCACATTTATTTATAACTTACATAATAATATAAAATTGATTACTTATGTTTATAGGAAAATAATAATCCCCCTGCCAGTAAGTCCCAAGCATCTGTCGTTTTATTTGGGGATTATTATTGTGGAAAGAATCCCACCCGTTAGCAATTTCCAACAGTGGCATTAAAAGCGGCGCTACAGAGGTATCCCGACATGTTTAGCAGTGTGTTGCAGAATTGTCTAGAAGAGGGCGGATTTCCAGACAGGTTAAAGATTCAGAAGCTGGTGCTACTGCCAAAGCCAGGAAAGACGCCAGGGGATCCAACATCGTATCGACCCATATGCTTGTTGGATATACTTGGCAAGCTTTTGGAAAAGATCATCCTAAACAGGTTGATGAACTGCACGGAGAGCGAGCATGGCTTGTCAACAAACCAATTCGGGTTCCGGAAAGGAAGGTCAACGGTGGATGCAATTCGGATTGTCGTCGATATTGTTCGGTGATAACGATAGACGTCAAGAATGCCTTTAATAGCGCTAGCTGGGAAGCCATCGCCGAAGCGCTACACAGAACCAGAGTTCTTGACTATTTGTGTAAGATTTTGAGTAGCTACTTCCAGAACCGGGTTTTTCTGTACGATACAAAAATGGGTCAGAAGTCCATAAGGATCACGGTTGGAGTGCCACAAGGTTCCATCCTTTGACCGACGCTTTGGAACGCAATGTACAACGGTGTGTTAACACTGAAGTTGCCAACAGCAGTCAAGATCGTTGGTTTTGCAGACGGTTGTGTCCTGACAGTTTCAGGCGAGACGCTAGAGGAAGTGGAGATGTTGGCGACCGAAGCGATTGACACGGTTGAGAACTGGAAGCGCGAAGCTAAACTGAAGATAGCATCACAAAACGGAGCGGCTAGTGGTCATCAATTGCAAAGCGGTGAAACAGGCGGAAATCGTCGTGGAAGGATGATCGATGACCGGCTGAACTTCAACAGCCACGTCGATTATGCCTGCGAAAAAGCGGCAAAGGCTAATAACGCGATACCCAGAATCATGCCGAATAGCTACGGACCTACCAGCAGTAAGTGGCGGCTACTAGCTAGCGTTTCTCATCAATACTGAGATACGGTGGCCAGGCGAGTTGCGAGCGCTTACAGGATCATCTCTTTTGAAGCAGTATGTGTTAACGCCGGAATGATTCCTATCGACATTATCCTGAACAGTGAGTGCTACACGAGGAAGGAAACCAAAGCTGTTCGGAAGATCGTGCGAGCGGCATCGATGGCGAACTGGCAGCAGGAGTGGAACACGGCGAGAAACGGTAGCTGAACACACCGGCTTATACCGGAAGTGTCGTCTTGGACAAATAGGAAACATCACAAAATTAAGTTTCACTTGACACAGTTCCATCTGGTCATGGATGCTTCAGAAAGTATCTACATCGGTTTGGACACGCAAGGTCACCCGTATGTCCAGTGTGTGGACACGTAGGAGAAACACCGGAACACGTGATCTTCGATTGCCCAAGGTTTGAGGAAGTTCGGAGGGAGATGCCAGTGCTTAATATGGAGAACATCATCGAGGAAATGTGTTGAGAGGAGAGCACCTGGAATGCCGTTAATAGTGTAGTGACGCAAATTATGACTGAGTTGCAGCACGAATGGAGGGAACATCAGCGGTCAGTCAGCGTCGGTGTCCCGCGAGGGTGACTGTGAAAGAAGGCGCGTTATGACGGTCGGCTACTCCATATCGGTACACGTCTCGACGGGTACATAAAGCAGCACAAAATAACGGCAAGAACCGCAAGAATCAAGACAACAGAGATATGCATGAGCACAGCCGCCCCCTGAAGTAGTCCTTTCATCGCACCGCCCTCAAACGAAAGATCAAGTTGAGCAAATCAAACTGCTTTAAAGAGTTGTGCCAAGAAGCCGATGCGAACCCTTGTCTAAATGCTTATAGAATCGTGGTGGCGAAGTTTAAGCGTCCAGCGACACCTGCTGAAATGTGCCCGGACAAATTGAAGACGATCGCGGACGATCCATTTCCGCATCGCCACCCAACTTTGTGGCCACCTACGCCATACGAAGATGCTGAAGCTGCAACTGCTCGGATCTCCAATGAAGAGCTTCCATTAGTTGCAAAGGGTCTGAAATCGAATAATGGTTCCGGTCTGGATGGGATCACCAATGTAGCACTTTAAACCGCGATATTGGCGTTTCTGGACACTTTCAGGACGGCGCTACAAACATGCCTAGCCCAAGTAACAAATTCAATTTTAAGGTACACTTGAAGAAGTTTTCAAGACTCATTTGATAAAACCGCGCATAAAACTAGATATTCTACATAACATCGATAAAACAGCCATAAAACCCTCTTAAGTTCCAAAAGGCCCATACTACAGGAGGTTCTCAAGACTATTGCCCAAGGTTGGCTTAAAACTTGATAGTTTTATCGGTACATACTTGTAATGACATTCAAGACATACTTAAAACTATGATAAAACTACCACAAGTTATAATAGTTTTATGATTTTCCTCTTTAAGAACACTTCCAGTCCGTCACAAATATGATTCGAAGATTACATTCGTTCTGCTGAATGGCGATTTTTTTTTGTTTATGGTTGAGTGGAAGCTACTATAATTCTCTTCCAAAGTGGATACGTATGTAAATTAATTGTTAAATTGACCATAAATGCATCTGTTTTTTGCTTGCCATTGATGAATTCTTCATACGACATTCAGTTTATTGGTGTTTAATAACATAAAAGTTCGAAAATTTTAACGCGCCTCTGAATTTTTGCTAGAACATTGACTTATTTAAAAAATAAAAAATATAGTTGAAAATTCAACAATTAGGTGGCAAGGCTGATAAATTGTTAGATCTTGAATAAATTGTGTCTACAATCCATTTTATGTTTCAAAATGAATTTTAAACAGCATTGATTGTTCGTACCATTGGAAAAATTAGAGTTTTGTTGCATACTTATGAAAATGGATACCGTTCCGAGGGAATCCAGAATAGCCACGCTCGCCATTTTTACAATGGTTTTATCTAAAACTACCATAAAACGCAAATAAAACCTATATTTCTTACACAAGACTAACAAGATTTTTTGAGGAGTGCGATAAGTTCATCTTTATTTGTTCTACTCTTGAAAAAGATGAGTTACGATTGAATAAAACTTGTTTGAATTGCTCAAGGTAAACAAGTCTCTCGTAAGATAGCCATAAAATCAGCGTGAAAAAGGCACATCATAAACAAAGAAAACGTGACGGTGCAAATCAAAAGTGCCTATGCATAATTGTTGTTCTTAGTCATAATAACAGCTTATAATATAATATTTTTAATCACCAGCGTTAGTCGATAAAAAAAAACAAAAACAAAAAGAAAATTTAACTTGAATATTCTAACAATGCTTTTGGGAAGAATAACAATATATATTGCCTGGAAGGCGGAAACATCAGTTGAGTGAAAAATGATTTTTCCTCTTGATCTATATGCTATAGCTATAGGTTTATGAACCTAACGTCCGATAAAGTGCGCTGTGTAGTAGATAACTGAGCAATTCCAACGCACCACCTCCTCCACCTAACGGTGGTGGACATACGATAACGCATGGCGATAATCCACTGCCTGGGACGTTAGGTTTAATTTGCACAACTGGCATAAAATCAATAATCATGAGTTATGATTCTCGTACACATTGCACCATTTAATTTGATTCGTTACAAAAAAATAGCACGCATAACGCATAGACCCTTCTGATAAGTAAGTCTCAGTAGGCTGCGATTCCAATGGAATCTAGCGATGGAAAAAAAAGGTCGTTGGTGGCTGAGATGAAGGAGTATTCAATATATTGGATAGGTTTTTATTGAATTTCCGCTTGAACGATCCACTATTTTATATTTTCTTTCACCTATGGGCGTCCATTGTCCAGTTTGTTTATTTTTCACATAATGTTCTTTCTCAAGAGTGTGTGCTCTTACTCGAAACCAAATGGTTCTAGGAGCGTTTTATGGCAGCATTTTCAAGATACATTCACCTTAAAGAAGAATGTCATAAAACTTTCTCAAAAGTTTTATCAGGTTTTATGAAAGTTACAAAACGATGTCTTGAGAGGGGACTCAAGTATCTTATAAAATTACTTATAAGGTGAATTACACTTATAAATGATGTAGTTTTATGAGGGTTTCTTCAAGTGTTCTTTAATCACTCTTAAGAACTGTTAATCAATTAAAACCACCTTAACTTGGAAAATGCCCTGATAAAACCAGATGATCTCCATAATGCTTTGATAAAACTACCATAAAACATGAATAAAACCAATTTGAATTTGAATTGTTACTTGGGAGATGAAGGCTACTTCCCGGACAGATGGAAGGTTCAGAAGCTGGTGTTGCTGCCGAAATTTGGGAAATCACCCAGCATGTTATATACCCATACGTCTGCTGGATACCCTCGGGAAGCTTCTGGAAAGGATCACCCGTAACAGGTTGACGCAGTGCATGGAAAGCGATCATGGCCTTTCAAAGAGACAATTCGTTCTGTAAAGGGGTCTCAACATTAGTCCTGGTACACGAAACGGAGCTGGGGCAGAAATCTATCAGGGTACCGGTGGAGATGCCACAAAGCTCGATTCTCTGCTCAATGCTCTGGAACGCAATGTATGATGGCGTATTAACACTGAAGTTGCCTAATGGAGTTGAGATCGTCGGATTTGCAGATGATGTCGTCCCAATGATATCGGGCGAGACTGTGGAAGAGGTAGAGATGCTGACGGCGGATGTGATGGACACCATTGAAACGTGGATGACTGGAGCATAACTGCAGACGGAGGTAGTGCTGGTTAGCAAGGCAGTTCAGCGGGTTAACATCAACGTCGGGGGACACGCAATTCCGTCAAAACATGCATAAAAATAGCTGTTGGTGATGGTTGATGACCGCTTGAATTTTAACGCGTACGTCGACTACGCCTGCGAAAAAACGACGAATGCGGTCAACGCGGCAGCGAGGAACATGAAGAACGTTGGTGAACTGTGATGCAGAAAGAGGCGAGATTGTCAACTTCAGTTCTAAGGTATGGAGCTCCTGTCTGGGTCACGGCGCTGAAAACTGAGCGTAATAGAGGTAAGCTGAACAGGGTGTTTCGACTCATGACCATGTGAGTCGCGAGGGCCTACAACTTCGTCGGAGGCAGTATGTCCATTTGCATCACCCGGGTCGAAGACGTCGAATGTTATCAGCGGAGGGATAGAAATGCGAAGAGAACCGTCAGAACGGACTCGTTGGCTAAGTGACACCAAGAGTGGAACAATGCGATGGAAGGAAGGTGGATCCACCGGCTAATCCCGAATGTGTCAGCCTGGGTGAATAGGAAGCATGGAGAGGTGAACTTCTATCTGACGCAGTTCCTTTCCGGGCACGGCTGCTTCCTGAAGTATCTGCATCGGTTTGGTAACGCTTCTTCACCTGTTTGCCCAGAGTGCGCGAACCTGGAGGAGACACTAGAACACGTTGTCTTCGAATACCCTAGGTTCGAAGAACTGCGCAGGGATATGCGTGGCGTGACAGTCGAAAATGTTGCCGAAGAGATGCGCCACGAAGAAGATACATGGACCGCAGTCAATAGGGCAGAAACAAGTATAATGTCCGAGCTGCAGAGGAAAAGGCAAAGTGCCCAACGATCCAGCGTCACTGGCTAGAACCACTGAAAGACTGATCGGTTCTGGATTAATTCCGGCGCCGGGGACCTCCCTGTTGGAGTAGGCTACATCCATCGATGGGGACTAGTTGAGTAGAACTCATCGTTGCACTGGTTTTGGGTTGTTGGGACCAGTGCTGTAAATAGTCATTTCGACCCAATGCTCTAAATTTTCCAGAACTCGTTCCAGAAGCTGATTTTCACAATAAGATGTATTAAAATAATGTGCTGCTTGATTAGTTTCATAAATTTGACTCACTATGTATTGTTCTAACTTTTAACCCTAAGACTTGAGAGCGCAATATCTGAATATTTAAATGATATTCATCCATGAATATCATTTGAATATAACAGTGAATATAACACTTTCTATATACCAGTTAGGGCAATGCACTGTAACACAAAGTTGTAGAATTTGTCAAGAGCTTCAATTTTATCATATACTATATTCATGAACTCAGCTGTTGAACAAAGTTATCGATAAATTTATCCAAATGCACGAAATGACATTTTACAGCACTGATTGGGACGCTAGTAAACCAGACGCTAGGCTCCACGTGAATTTTTGGACTGACTTCGGCACCTTACCGGTTGGTTGGAGTGCGCAGCAACAGCAGAAGAATCGGTTTCAGAAGAAGCTACGCCGTCGCAGAACTCTTCGTCAGCGTTGACGACTACTCGAGTCGACTGTGTCAAGAAGGGGAAGCTAAATGGCTCAGGAACTAAGAGCTAAATGGCTCATTGTGGTTCGGTTTCGGAAGAACTTCTCTGCCGGGGAATCCTCCGTCGGGGGTAACTCGAATCGATTGCGTCGAGGTGTGGGAGCTAAATGTCTCAGACGCAGGAGCTAAATGGCTCGACCAAAGAAAGTGTGAGATAATGGCTCAAGAATGTCGTAAATGGAGAGTAGAGCAGAGATTCAGCAACGCCGATGCATAGTTGAAAAATAACAAATAACAAGGTGACAGTGAAAGACAGTACGTCATGACGGTCGGCTACTCCGCATCGGTACATGTCTCGATGGGAACCCTAAATAAAGTCGCACACACACACAAACACACACACACAAACGCGCGCGCGCGCGTGAAGTTGGGGTTAAAACTTCTATCATAACAACCCGAGAAATGCACATTTTGTGTTTTAGCTGCCTGGATAATTCTTATGCTTGGATGACAATTCTGTATGAGCTGTATGATATCCCCCCCATAGAAAATAATCCTGCCTCCAAAAACCCCCACATGCAAAATTAGGTTTCATTTGCTTCTCGAGTTATGCAGAAACTTGTGTTTCATTCGTATGGGAGTCCCCCTTCCCAGACGGGGAAGGAGTCTCGAACCATCATAAAAACCTCTCCGGCCTCAAAATCTCCTGCGTACAAATTTTCATAACAGTAGGGATAGTTCTAATGTTTGATTGAAATTTGTGTTTCATTTGAACGAGAGATTCCCTCCCCCTCCTAACAAAGAGGAGAGAGGTCTTAGACCACCGTTGAAACATTTCATGACTTTAAAAACCTTCACATGCCAAAATTGGTTCCATTTGATTGATTAGTTCTTGCGTTATGCAGAAACTTCTGTTTCATTTGTATGAAAGACTCTCCTTCTCGACGGGGGAGTGGTTTCAAATCACCATAGAAACATTTCTTACCTCCAAATTTGGTTTCATTTGTTTAATTAGTTCTTGAGTTAGTGAGACATTTGTGTTTCATTTGAATGGGAGTCACCCTTCCAGAAAAGGGATGAGTAACTTACTAACGAACCTTTCCCGGCCCCAAAACCCCTCCACACAAAATTTCACGCCGATCGGCTCAGTAGTTGCCGACTATAAGGTTCAGACAGACAAACAGACAGAAATTCATTTTTATGTAAACAGATGACGAAAAAAAAGAGCAATTTCAAAATTCAACAGAAACATCGGTGAAAATCAAGTTATTAGTAATCAAAACGACCCATAGGTTTCTGAGGTAGCAGGGATCTAGTTCGTTCGAAGCTTTCTCCAACGCCGCATGTTTGTTGGTCTCGTCTGTTTTTCCCACCTTATTATCGAAAATTACCCAAAGATTCTGGATTGGGTTCAAGTTAGGGTCCTGGGGTGGCCTTTCTAAGGATTCGATGCGACAGTATCGGAAAAGGGCGAGTGTTTTCCTGACCGTATGCTTGGGATCATAATCTTGCTGAAAGTTGTAGTTGTCCTCCAACCCCTTTTGGATTCGTCTGACCACACAACACGTTTCCAGAACTCCAGGGGCATAGCTATGTGGGTTCTGACGAATAGTAGCCGTTTTTCATCGTTAGTTCAGCTGATGAATGGTCACTTCCGGGTGAAATGGGCTTTGAACCCTTGCTCAGCGATGTGTCAACGGATAATGCGATCCGAAATCGGTAGACTCAGCTGCACTTTCATTTCTCGGATGGTGATGAACGGATTTTTCTTGATCTCTCGGATGATTTTGCGGTCCTCTCGGTGATCTGTTTTACATATTCGTCCACGTCCAGGCCGATCAGTAACACTTCCAAGTTTCTGGTGCTTCAGACAAATTTTATGAACTGCACCACGGATCACTCCATATAACTCGGCAACTGTGTGCTGGGTATGATTCCAATTACAACCATGCACGATCAGATTTCGGAACTGCAGCGAAATTTGTTTGCCTTCCATGTTAATCATGGTCTTAAAATCACTTCCGAACTCAACACGCCTACTTTTTCGACTTGCGGCAGAAGTAAACAATGAAATGTCAAAGCAGTGATTTGCGGGGAGTTTATCGGCGGATTTTAAACGGAAAATTATTTTTCCGCTGAATGATCTTCACTTCCATTTCATTGTACTCAATTTTTGAGTACAATTCTATACTATCTCTTTTTCTCTCACGGAAATGTTACTCAATTTACGTAAAAATATGATCTTCTCAATTTTATTACCAGGTCCAATTATTACAAAAAGTGAGTTATATTTCCGTTATTGAAAAAGAGATACATACAATTGTATAATTGTACTCAAAAATTGAGTTAAATGAAACGGGAGTGCTTATCTTTCTGTCATACCTCCATCATAAAATAATTAAGTATTCCGTCAGCAATTAAAATTAACGAGTATATCGAAATATATTTGTGAAACTAGTCAAATGGCTTCAAAAGAAAGAGAACATGTGTAAGTATTATAGTTCTGATATGTACAGAACTAATAAAAAGGGATTTTATTACATACGGCTCTAATAGATCTTTAATTACACTTTCTATTACTTGAACATGTTTTGACATAGTCGTAGGAACGCAAAGCGAAAGTCTTTTAAGAGAGTTTCTCAATGTTACTTAGGCTCTAATGCATTGTTCAGCTTGACTAGGGTGGAAATGACGTTTGAATGTTTACATCCTTCAATACCACAGAGGTATGTATTTTATGAGATGCATACCCTTTCCATGAAAGTGTTTTTCGTTACATCATAGGATCGTTTGCTTCGAAATACTGCCTAACAAAAGCCCTCCGCTCAAGTTAAAAAAATACTTCTATTTAATTTTCAAAACCTGCTGAACTCAATCGGACCTATTAATCGATACTTTCACCTCACATCTTTTGTTATAGCAGAAATTATTGCTCATTACTGGGATCCCATGATGTTGGGAAGATATTTCCAATCTCAAAATATTTTATTTTAAGGCCTGTACTTGAAAAACATGCACCATTTTTATCCGTGTGTAACTTTTTTGTTCGTGGGTAAAAATTGATCTAAATCTTGGGTACAACTAGATTGGAGGTAAATCTGGGTATAAATAGTTTGGAGTGAATTTTATAACAATGGGTTTAGTGGTTATTGAGATGTCATCGAAACAAGAAGAAAATTCCCGGAGCATTTTGCGCGCCGTCATCGAAAATCCGACTGCGACCATGAGATGGATCAGAAGACAACTGGGAATCACCCATACAACTGTGTCTCTAACCATCATAAAAACAGTTCTCGCCTTGACAAAATCGCTCATGCCAAATTTGGTTCCATTTGTTTGATGAGTTCTCGAGTTATACAAAAAAAATGTGTTTCATTTGTATCAGAGCCATCCCTTCCTGATAGGGCAGAGGTCTCAAATCACTATAGAGACATTTCATACCTCTAAAAACCCCCACTTGCCAAATTTGTGTTTCATTTGTGCACCTCTTGCCAGAGAGAAGAGAGGATAACCACAAAAACATTTGTTGTCTTGAAAAATTCGCCCATCCAAATTTGGTTCTATTTGGTTGATTAGTGTTCGAGTTATGCAGAAATTTGTTTTTAATTTGCATGATAGCTTCCTTCGGAGAGGCGGGAGGGGTCTCGAATCACAATGTAAACGTTCTTCGCCTTCAAAATCCTCCACATAACAAATTTGGTTCCATTTGCTAAATCAGCTCTCGACTGCAGAAATTTGTGTTTCATTCGTATGGGGAGGTGTCTCGAGTCACCTACGAAACAATACTTGCCTTCAAAAACCTCCACCTGCTAAATTTGTTTCCATTTGCTTGATTACGTCTCGAGTTATGCAAAAACTTGTGTTTCATTTTTATAAAAGCTTCTGTTTCATGAATGAGGAGGCGTCTCAAATTACCACTGAAATATTTCTTGCTTTCAAAAACTTCTACATTCCAAATTTGGTGCCATTTGCTTGATTGGCTAACGAGTTATGCAAAAGTTTTGGTTTTATTTGTATGGGAGGGTTCACAGAGATGAGAGGGGTCTCTTACTATCATAAGAACCTTCCCCGGCCCCAAAAACCCCTACTTACAAATTTTCACGCTGATCGGTTCTGTAGTCTCCGAGTCTATAAGGTTCAGACAGACAGATATTCATTTTTATATATATATATATAGACTTGCTGATCACGGTTCGAGCGTTGCTACGCCTGCAACAAAATGAATGAACATTACAAAGACCTGACCCCTTTTTTTTAATGAGTTTTTTTTTTGACTAAGAGGGGGTTCCAAATTCTATCGGAACATTTCTCTTACCCGGACAATACACAGTTTGTGGCTTAGTTTCCTGGATAATTCTCAGGTAAGGTTGAAATTTTTGTTTGAAATAACCATAGAAACATTTCTTGCATTAAAAAAATCCTCCATACCAATTTTGGTTCCATTTGCTTGATTAGTTACACAGATAAAAAGAAACACTGAATTTTCTGCGTTATCTAATGCACATAAAGGGAATGCTAGATTGGGCAGAAAATAATGGGATATTTCATGAAAATTTAGGCCAGATAATGCCTGAATCTAGCCTGTTGTATGAAAGATCGCAAACAATATCGTTGTTTACGGTCCTTTGCCTTGGAATTACACGAGGAGAAATTTTACGCGCTTATTAAATTATTATTTCTGTGTATCAAGTTATGCAGATATTAGTGTTTCATTTGTATGGGATTCTCAAATTCAAATCACCACAAAAATATGTCTCTTCTTCAAACAAATCAAATTTGATTCCATTTGCTTTATTAGTTCTCGAGTAAGGCAGACATTTTTGTTCCATTTGTTTGAAAGACCCCCCCCCCCCCTGCCCTTCAGAAGGTGGAAGAGTCTTAAATCACCATGGAAAAATATTTCTCACCTTCAAAAACCTCCATATGCCAAATTTGGTTCCATTTGCTGGATTAGTTCAAAATTTAACGCCGATCAGTTCAGTTGTTTTCTATTCTATTAGGTTCAGACAGACAGACAGAAATATATTTTTATATACACAGATAAAAAGAAACACTGAATTTTCTGCGTTATCTAATGCACATAAAGGGAATGCTAGATTTGACAGAAAATAATGGGATATTTCATGTAAAAACAAGCCAGATAACGCCTAAATCGAGCCTGTTGTATGAAAGATTGCAAACAATATCGTTGTTTACGCTCATTTGGCTTGGAATTACACGAGGGTAAATTTTACGCGCTTGTTAAAATAAATTATTTTTTTCTGTGTACATAGATATACCTAGATGGCTAAGCAAATGTCCAGCGCTGTAAAATTACCTTATCACATGTTACAAGCTCAATTAGTTGAAGAATAGCCGAAATATCAGACTGGCTGGACGTTACAACTCACCGAGTAGTAAGATGCCCGATTGAATTTTAGGCTAATTATGACGAATATTACAGATTCATCTTGCTGCCGAAATGTTAGTATTTGCAGTGAATCCCAGCTGTTAACATATGTATTCAATTTCTTCACAGTACACCTTGGCGACATTGTTTTAATTTCGTAAAGGCATCCAATAGGGCATTCGACAACGGTCTTTCCTAACGAATTACATTCACTAGACCATCTCGGTGCATAAAATACTACAGCACTTTCGAAGAACACATTGCAGACCAGGGCAGGAATAATGTCAGTCAACCCACCACCCACCCATTTAGTAACCCTCGAGCCAAGCATAGCAGGCTTTCTAAAACCAAATTGGCCAAGATGGCAGCGACGTCAACGGTGACTAAAGGGCGATACGGTCAAAATCTGGTCAATATCAACTTGACGTATTTCTTTCAATTTTGCATTTAAAAAACCTGAACACCCCTCATTTTGAAGGTGTGTGTGTAGAATGTTGCTCCTATTTTGATTTTGGAATTCACTCTTCAGTTGTCAAAATGCCGTCCAAGCAAGAAGAGCAGCGTATCAAAATTTTGCTCGCGCATCGCGAAAATCCGAGCTACTCGCACGCAAAGTTGGCAAAATCGCTAAAAGTTGCCAAATCAACCGTTACAAATGTAATTAAAGTGTTTGGGGAACGTTTGTCGACAGCCAGGAAGTCTGGATCGGGGGGAAATCGAAAACCGGAAGCCGCTGAGACGACAAAGAGAGTTGCCGGTAGTTTCAAGCGAAACCCTAACCTATCTCTCCGAGATGCCGCAAATAAGCTGGGTGTATCGTCTACAACCGTGCATCGAGCCAAAAAACGAGCCAGACTATCGAATTACAAGAAGGTAGTGACTCCAAATCGCGATGATAAACAAAATACGACGGCCAAAGCGCGATCCCGGAGGCTGTACACGACGGCTGCTGACGAAGTTTGACTGCGTGGTAATGGACGACGAAACCTACGTCAAAGCCGACTACAAGCAGCTTCCGGGACAGGAGTTTTATACGGCAAAAGGAAGGGGAAAGGTAGCAGATATTTTCAAGCACACGAAACTGTCAAAGTTCGCAAAGAAATATCTGGTTTGGCAAGCCATCTGTACATGTGGCTTGAAAAGCAGCATTTTCATAGCATCCGGGACTGTCAACCAAGAAATTTACGTGAAAGAGTGTTTGAATAAACGTCTGCTGCCTTTCCTGAAGAAACACGGTTGTTCCGTACTGTTTTGGCCGGATTTGGCATCTTGCCATTACGGTAAAAAGGCCATGGAGTGGTACGCCGCCAACAACGTGCAGGTGGTTCCCAAGACAAGACACAAGACCCTCCCAACACGCCAGAGCTCCGCCCAATTGAGAAATACTGGGCTATTGTCAAGCGGAACCTAAAGAAGACCAAAAAAACTGCTAAGGACGAGCAGCAGTTCAAGGCAAACTGGCTTTCTGCGGCGAAGAAGGTGGACAAGGTGGCTGTACAAAATCTGATGGCAGGGGTCAAGCGTAAGGCCCGGCAATTCGGATTTGCAAAAGCGGAAGCCTAACTGAATATTTTTCCTGAATTTTATACTAATTGAACTTGAAAAAGAAATTTAATTTGATTTTAAAAAAAAACGATTTCACCGATTTACACGCGTTTTCCCTTGACCAAATTTTGACCGTATCACCCTTTATACGAGAATTCAAGCGGAAATTACGCCAGGAAGCATTCCGCAGAAATAGGTCTGTTGATGGCTGTATATACTCTGGCAGGAAAGCGGTAAGAAAAGCACAAGTGCATTTTGCCTGCCCTCAGGACGTTAGTGGCGATTAATTTAGCTTGATGGGAGGAAAAGAAGAGACAGAGCCATCCATTCGAGAGGCAGCAGCTGAGCAGGAGACGGTTTGTAGCTGATTTTTATCATGTCACATTAACTGCGATACTAAGAATTCTTCGTTCGTTCGAAAGGCTTGGGGTGGCAAAGGGGGAGTGACTGGATGTGGTCGGCTGCTTTCTTATCTGTAATGAGTTTAGTGTCATTTGAAAAAGTACGGCTCAGATGAGATGGAATTTGCTACGACACAGCAGAAGTGGTTAGAGATATTTCTTCCCCGTTTATGCTTTCGTTTTTATGTTCTCTCTAGGAGCAGAGCTACGACCTCGGGGAACAAAAAATAATGTTGTTCGGGGACTGCTGTCGGTGACAAGATTGGGTCAACAGTTTAGCTAGTGCAAGGGTAAGATTTTGACGTTAATTGTCTTTTTTTTCACGTGAAAACAGTGGTCTTGGTTGATGTTCTCGAGGGGTTTTCTGGCATGAGAGGTAAAGTTTGGACCAGATAACAACAGGACGTTAATAAAGCAATGAATTTTTGTGCATACTTCAACCATAATCTGATTTATGAATACTTTCACGATTCAAGCTTGATTATCTTGGGCAGTATACATATGTGAACGAGAATCTGGTATTGTGAATTGTTCTTCACTTCAATATTTATATGCTCGTTTTAACTTAAGTTTATCACGATCTGCAAAATCTGTTTTATCCAATATCTGCCAACAAAAATGATTAAGAAATGGAAAAAGGACATCACCTTTTACTTTACGTTCGGCCTGATCCTCCCTCAACGATGTTTATTGATCCTAGACGACGTCGTCCCAAATTGGATTTCTTGGTTAAAAGGTTTCGCGTAGGCCCCCCCATTGATGGCGAATCCTTCCAGTAATGGCAGCAGCGGAAAACAAATATGTTAAATAACCGAAAACAACATCTCACGGTGAGTGGGTGCAAAGCATCCAGGAACAGACCGGAATCCAAGATGGTAGATATGGTTTTTTTTCTCCCTCTCGTGGTTTGTTTCTCTATCCACTTTCAAAGAACAGCAGACAAGGGGCTCGGAGAATTTATCAGGTCGCTAAGCCGGACGGATGGGCTGTGATAAACAGAAAAAGGGGCCTAATTACATTAACATTATGGAAGAGGCTTGTTCTTTCTTTTTTTTTAAGAGTGGCTGGATCCCTCGACGTAAAGCAGGTGATGACGAACGGATGGAGTTCTGGAATCTAATTGAATATTTTACGATGCTTTCCGGTCCTAAATGCTTGTTTGTGAGTCAAATTATCAGTTAATCTGTGTTTATTTTTTTCCTTTTTTTTCTTCAGGAATGGTTGTGGTTTTGGTAATTTCTGAAGAATGTTACTTGAAACGCATTTAGAGCCAAGTAAGTGTAACCTGTCGGTTGATAAAAATATATTCAGGGGTTTCTGAAATCTGTCAAGCAATCTTATGGCATCTGAGGGTGCACTTTAATTTATTTTATAATTTGAGCTCTTGTTTGTTTCTTATTATTCAATTTTTTTTCGGTATTCCAATCTTATCGCTCATCACAATAAGCTTATTGCCTACACTCAACTTATTTTGAACACTGATTGCACATTCTCAGTTATTGAATGGAAGTTTTCGATACCAGGTACCATTTTAGTGTTTCATGTGATTGGATATGGAATAAAAATCCATCACAGTCCCGACAGGGAAATGGAAAGACCCAAACCTGAATGAATGCAAATCAAATTTGGTGCTATACACAAACATACTATAATAGGTCAGTTAAATAGTTATTTAGAGTTGTTAAGATCAGATAGTCGCAATCAAATCGGCCAACTGATCTGTTGTTCAGTATCTTGACGCGTCAGCAGTTGGAATTGACTTAATGGAGGTAACAAATTTAGTGTACTAATAGGTTTAAGGCAAGATGCCAAATCCGGCCAGAATAGAACGAAAAAGTTGTGTCGCTTCAGAAATGGCAGTAGACGTTTTTGTAGGCACTTGTTCAGATAAGTTTCCTGGTTGACGGTTCTGGTCGCAATGTAACCGTTGCTCTTCAAGCTACAGGGACAGATGGCCTGCCATACCAAATATGTCTTCACAAACTTTGACAGTTTATTGTGCTTGAAAATATCTGCCACCTTTCCCCGTCCGGTTGCCGTATAAAATTCCTGTCCAAGAAGCTGTTGAAAGTCTGCCTTGACGTAAGTTTCATCGTCTTGTGCCACGCAATCAAACTTCGTCAGCATCGTCGTGTGCAACTGTCGTGATCGTGCTTTGGCCGACGTGTTTCGTTTATCGTCGCGATTTGGAGTCAACACTTTCTTGTAAAGACTGTATTCGATGGACACACGAAATTGTTCGTAACTTTTTAGCGTGTGGGTTAAAATTATTGAAATTTTAACTGAATGCATTTAATTGTGTTGTGTCAATTGTGTAATGAGTTTCGTGAAAATCGGTCGAGTGATTTCAGTGATGGCTTCGAATGAAGAAAACGTGCGCAAACAAATTTTGGGCACTCACTCTGAAAACCCAAACGCTTTTCATTGATGGATCGGAAAACAGCTCGGAATCACACATTCAACCGTATCTCATGTGATCAAAACGTTCAAGGACCGTAAGACAACCAAGCGGAAAAATGGTAGTGGCAAAAATCGTGGCATATCACATTCGAAGAAGGCCAGGATGGTATTGTACCAATTTAAGCGTTATCCCAACATTTCGATCAGAGATGTTGCGAAAAAGGTGAAAGTTTCAGTTTGTTTTGTGCAGAAAACAATGAAGCATTTTGGATTACATGTGTACAAGGTCCAGAAAGCACCGAACTGGAGCGATAAACAGAAATCGGTGGCCAAAACTCATGCAAGAAAAATTTACAGGGAGTGGCTCACAAAACCGTTCTGCATTGTGATTGACGATGAGACCTACATTAAAGCTGACACCAAACAAATGCCAGGACAAGTACACTACGTCACCACCTCTAAGTTGGCTGTTCCGGAGAGTGCACGGAAGAAGAAACTGTCGAAATTCGCCAAAAAATTCCTTGTCTGGCAAGCGATCTGCAGATGTGGCAAAATGAGTCAGCCCTTCATCACCTCTGGGACCGTCAACGGACAAATCTAGAAGGACGAATGCCTCCAAAAACGACTTCTGCCCTTCTTGAGATCTCACGATGGCCCGACACTGTTTTGGTCGGATTTGGCATCTTTCCACTATGCCCGGCCCGTCTTAGACTGGTACAAAGATAATAATGTAGTTTTTGTACCAAAAGACGTCAACCCTCCGAACACTCCGGAACTTCGCCCAATTGAAAAGTTTTGGGCAATAATGAAGGCAAAGCTCGTTAAAACTCCAAAACTTATAGAAAGTGAACTTGAAATAAAGAATCATTGCCCAAAATTTGATGAAAGGGGTCAAGGCAAAGGTTCGGGCATTTGAGTACTTTATTTCCAGAAAGTTTGAAAAGAATCGGGCTCCAGTAAAATTTTTGGTGACCTATTTTGTGTGTCCAAATTTTATCGAATACAGTCTTTAATATACCAACGAAATATACCAACGGCTAATATACCGACATCGAAGACACTCGATTTCGTCGGCCGATTTGAAAATTTCATAGCTGTCAAATTTTCTATGGGGACGCGTAGACAAGAAATTGTATGCAATCTTTTATGCGTCAGACAACAACTTTTGTAATCTTTCATTCAAAAAGCTAGATTCAGGCCTTATCTGGATAAAATTTACATGAAATATCCTATTATTTTCCATACTATCTAGCATTCCCTTTTTGGGCATTAGATGACGCAGAAAATTTAATGTTTCTTTTAATCTGTGTAGGAGGAGCTAATAGTCGTGAACCCATAATCGAGGGCCTCGATTCGAGGCTCATAACAATTTCGGGTTATTATCATAACTAAGGGTGCTGTGCTTTTTCAAGTTGCCAATTTTTTCGCGTGTCGCATACAGACAAGTCTAATGTGATTGTACGCAAAGTTGATGTAGGACTACGGAGCAAAGTGTAATGAATATTATTATAACTATTTTCGATGTTTTGAAAATTTGATCATTGATGATGATCAACATTGATCGATTGGACAAACGACCGGTTGATTGTATGGTTCAACACTCTGGTTCTGATCTCATGGATCGGCATAGATAAGTAAGTATGTTGGAAAATTCTATGATTTGCTCTTTAGAATTATTTTGGCAGTCCTAGAATGGGTTTAATGTTGGTATGATGAAAGGGCAACGGCTGTGCTGGCAGTGGTGATTATGTTGACATGTTTGACTAGGCTTGAGACCATTATCCTTATTGCGTTATAGATTGTTGAAAGTCTGTTTGGGAATTCGAAGCCAATAATTAATGATATATGTTAACATTGACTTGACGGTTGTAAACATCTTCAAGAAAAGATTATATTTCAGTTATTTTCAAATTTTCGTGCGGCCCCTACTCTAGCCGTAAGTCGTAGTCTAATCAAAATAGTATTGGTGTGGTCCTTTTAGATTGTTAGATCAGCTGTATGTAAGAAAATTCTATCGTGCATACTTCAGAAAGGTTCAAATGATAAAACGGCTTCGAGTTGAAGGCCCTTCTCCAAGCGCTCGCTCGACATCGGCACAATGTCATTTCGGAGGATTTTTCATATGTTCGATCTTAACGCGCAAATATTCACATTTTGTCCGTTGGGCCTAATGAGGTACACAAATATAAACTTAAACCATAACACAATCTACAGGTGGGAAAGGATGCGTGAACACACCGCTTCACACGCCCTGTATTATGTCAAGTCAAATATTATAGAAACCTTACATAGTTGTATGACCCCAGTTACCCGAAATTGAACATAAAAGAAACTTGCAAATATCACACTTTAATGATTTTCGCATATAATCAATACGCCACTCCATTTCAAAACATTAAAATTCCAACTATTTAGATTTACAGGTATACCTCGATAGTACGTACATCAACTTCATCACTTCAACTAGAAATTGCATAAAAACTACTAATTACACTATAGTTTACTAGTACTACCAAAAGAAAGAGCAGAAGTTGTTCTTTCTTTTGGTCTTATTATATTTCAGATGCAACCAGAAAGTTGATGTACGTACTATCGAGGTATACCTGTAGTAACTGAAATTTTGATGCAGATACCCCTCTGAAAAATTTACGTCCACAAATTCACGCATTTCTATTGAAAACATCATCAATATAATCATTTCAGTATGTAATAACTAAACTAGCCGATAGTGGAGAACATAGAACAAAATTTGTCCCTAAAATTGGGTCAACGAATCAATCATTTTCCATGTTTCTATGGGAATGGTTAATTTATAACGTGTGACTATTTTCTCTTCAACTAGAATGTTTAACTAAGCATATCGGTTCAATTTTGCCTAATTTAGGCCATTTGTAGATCATGAAGATAATTTGTTCAGCTTAGCCAATGAAACCATGTTGGCTAGAAAGTTAATTAATTCGAACACTCACTCAAGTAGGTAACTATAAATTGATGATAAATGTCTCAACTGCTTCAAAATAAACCGATCATCTTGATGCCAACATAAATTTGCCGATTATCACTGGATCAATTACATTTTCGATACATAGGCCGAATGAAGGAGCTTGGCTAACATTACTCCCGTTACCCAATATAAATTGTAACTGTTGAAGTTATGGCTGCCGTTTTTAAATAATCATCATCATTTCTAGCTAAACAAAGCATTCATAAAGTTCTTACTGCACTGCAGCAAACAAGTCACCAATGTTTGGTACCTATGTGAAGTCCTCGCAGTTTCTTAGATAAATCTAATTACGTACAATTTTAGATTCTACCAACTATCTCCGTGATGATTCAATGAATTAAAATCTTTAGGATATTTGACATTTCATGTCATTTCGATTCCGCGTGAGCCCTTAAGCACATTCTTATCAACAGTACTATGCAGCGCAGTTCTTATAAAAATAGAACAATCAGCCATCCACCAGACCTCCAACAGGCTTTCACCCAACAATCACCAGCTACAATAAATCCAAATCGAAAGAGGAACAGAAGACGGAAAGAACGAGCAGTGTCTGTCCATTCAAATCTTAAAGCACTGCACTTTAATGCAAAGAGCCGGCAGCCAGCCGAATTCCGATTCCGGCAACCGATCAGCAATTTCACGCATATATTCAAGTTACCTATCGGCTGTGGTTGAATCCCAAAGAGCGCACTGCCTATCGATTATTCAAATTATTCCCATTTTTGCGGAAAACATGTCCACAACCTACCATCCTGGCGGAAAATGGCCCTGTTGAACAGCGCCGCCCCAGTGGAGAGTGTACCCGGAGCAACCGTCCCTAGAAGGGGATGAGTGCACTAATGAAATATTTATACTCAGCCGGTTTTTGCCGGGCGTTTTTTTTTCCCTCTACAGCAGCACATTTGTTCCCGACTGCCTTTTGCCGTCGGCCGTCTCTCGGAATCTAGGATCTGTGAAGCTGCGATGGCGTGTGCGGTTTTGCAATAATAAAACCGGATCCTACGAGGAGAAAACTATCTGTTATTTCAGAGTAGCTGCACACTAACTATAACTGGTCCTCCCAGGAGCAGGAGAATGAGCGAGTTCTAGGATTCTGCATATCGTTTCGATGACAACGATGTTGCCTGGCTACTGACCGTCCTTGCTGACTGGCGAGGAACGGATGGGGATATGAGGAATGCAGCGGAGTTCTGCTGCCACTTTCGAGGTCCCATTAGAATTATTGCCGAGTGGAGTGATCCCGGCCGTTTTGCTGCTCGTTTTGCTACCGGGATGCTCGTTCAGTGTGCAGCGGAAAATTTCGTGTCGTTTTTCCTTCGAAAGTGTAACTGCATGCATAGCAAGACAGAGAGTGTGTACGCCAGCCTCCTGCGTTTTCTCCTCAAAATGGGGAGCAGTGGAGGCATAAATATTTGCTTTTCCGATACTCTTGAGGATGAAACACGAGACATTCCAGTCCGTTGGTCGGGAGGATGCGTCTACCATGCAATTTTCAGTTTGTAGAAGCAAGAATGACAACGAGCCCGTGTGTGTGATGAAGATGAAGTGAATGAAACGCATGCTGCACCCCGGATGTATGTTGAATGACAAAGTTTTAATTACCGATGCCAATGACTGATGCAATTATCAATTTTGACGCAGTGGTTTTCGAACTTTGGAAAGTTTCATACAATACAGGGAGGAAGGTGTGTGTTTGTTGAAATGTTTCGAAAAACTGACCCGTATCTTGTGTTTTTTTTTTTTCGTTTGACGGGCTATATATAATTATGTGTGGTTATAATAAGCTCAACGTATCGCAGCAGTCAAACAATGCATAGTGGTCCAAAATGCGAATTTAGCTGGAAAGATACATTTTCAGCCTGAGTTTGAAGTTTTAGAGCAAAATTGTCTTCCACAAAGTTGTTCCTATTAACAAGTCGCTTCTTTTGGTGTGAATGAAAACTAGGGTTGTTTTGATTTTCAGAGAAATCAAAAGTCTAACTTTTTTATTTGCACATATAAAGGCATTGCTGGGAGAAAATGTAGAATGAATCATTTCAAGGCAATTTTTTCTGTACCTTTTGATATGACCGAATTAGAGCATTTTTTTCAACGAAGCTTAGGGTCCCAAGTAACAAATTCAATTTTAAGGTACACCTGAAGAAGTTTTCAAGACTCATTTGATAAAACCAAGCATAAAACTAGATATTCTACATAACATCGATAAAACAGCCATAAAACCCTCTTAACTTCCAAAAGGCCCATACTACATTAGGTTCTCAAGACTATTTCCCAAGGTTCGCTTAAAACTTGATAGTTTTATCGGTACATACTTGTAATGACATTCAAGACATACTTAAAACTATGATTAAACTATCACAAGTTTTGATAGTTTTATGATTTTTCTCTTTAAGAACACTTCTAGTCCGTCACAAATATGCATCGAAAATTCCATTTTTGATTCGTTCTGCTGAATGGGGTTTTTTTTTTGTTTATGGTTGAGTGGAAGCTACTATATTTCTCTTCCAAAGTGGATACGTATGTAAATTAATTGTAAAATTGACAATGAATGCATCTGTTTTTTGCCTGCAATTGATGAATTTTTCATACGACATTCAGTTTATTGGTGTTTTATTACATAAAAGTTCGATAATTTTAATGCTCCTCTGAATTATTGCTAGAACATTGGCTTATTTAAAAAATAAAAAAAAAATATTTGAAAATTCAGCTATTAGGTGACAAGGCTGATAAATTGTTAGATCTTGAATAAATTGTGTCTACAATCCATTTTATGTTTCAAAATGTATTTTAAACAGCATTGTTTGTTCGTACCAGTGAAAAATGGGGAGTTTTGTTGCAAACTTAGCAAAATGGCTACCGTTCAGGGAATCCAGAATAGCCACGCTCGCCATTTTCCAACTTGAGTTTTATCTAAAACTTCATAAAACGCAACAAACCTATACTTTCTTGTACAAGGCTAACAAGATTTTTTAAGGAGCGCAATAAGTTCATCTTTATTTGCTCTACTCTTGAAAAAAATGATTTACGCTTGAATAAAACTTGTTTGAATTGCTCAAGGTAAACAAGTCTTTCGAAAGATAGCCATAAAATCAGTGTGAATAAAGCTCTTCATAAACAAAGAAAATGTGAACGTGCAAATCAAAAGTGCCTATGCATAACTGTTGTTCCTAGTCATAATTACAGCTTATAATTCCAATATTTTTAATCTCCAGCGTAAGTCGATAAAAAAAGAGAATTTAACTGAATATGCTAACAATGGTTTTAGGAAGAATAATAGATAATTAATATTGCCTGGAAGCGAAACATCGTTGACGAAAAATGATTTTCCTCTTGATCTATAGGCTAAGCCTAACGCGGATGAAGTGGCTGCGTAATAGATCACTGTGCAATTCCAGCGCACCACTTCCAACTTCAGATTTAACGGTGGTGGACATACGATAACGCATGGCGATAACACACTACCTGGGACGTTAGGTTTAACTTGCACAACTGGCATAAAATGAGTTATGATTCTCGGTTTTCAACTGGCGACAATTTCACCATTTAATTGATTCGTTACAAAAAATAGGACGCATAACGTAGACTTCTGATGTTATCCAGTAGGTAGAACCATGAATCTAGCGATGGTAAAAAAAAAATGTCGCTTGAACGATCCACTATTTAATATTTTGTTTCACCTATGGGCGTCCATTGTCCAGTTTTTTTATTTTTCACATAATGTTCTTTCTCAAGAGTATGTGCTCTTATTCGAAACCAAATGGTTCTAAGAGCGTTTTAAGGCAGCATTTTCAAGATACATTTATCTTAAAGAAGAATGTCATAAAACTTTTTCAAAACTTTTATCAGGTCTTATGAAAGTTGCGAATCGATGTCTTGAGAGGGAACTCAAGTATCTTATAAAATTACTTATAAGGTGAATTACACCTATAAATGGTGTTGTTTTATGGAGGTTCCTTCAAGTGTTCTTTAATCACTCTTAAGAACCATAAAACCATAAAACTTGAATAAAACCAATTTGTTACTTGGGGTGTCCCTATAAAAATCAGTTATTTTGCTGTAGCTTTTTGCAAAGTAATTTTCCTAGTAAATCTAGAACAATAACAGTTAAAACTTTTGCTATGCTGGAATTGTCTTTATCGCATGTCAAACAAAAGTTATTATGGTTTTTGTAAACAAACTATGCCTAATTCAAATGTTGGTTTTTATAGATGGGACAAACCAAAAAAAGATGTCTTAACATAATTTGAATGGATTTATATCTTTGCATATTATGTCTGAAAACTGGAGATAGATTTTTTTTTTAATTTGAATAAAACACAATTGAAACTGACGGTATTTTATAAGAAAATCGTTAATTACTCGCTAACGGTAAAAGACATCGACAAGATACACACGTCAAAACTTTTATCTTCTCAAGTTTTAAAAATCATCTGAAGACAGAGTTGTTGGCAAATTTGAAATAAAAAAGATAGAGCAAAAAACTGTTTGTTCTGTCGGGAAATAATGCTCTTATACGGTCATATCAAAAGGTACAGTAAAAATATATTATAAAACTTTTTTGAATATTGTATGCCTTTATTTCTGCAAATAAAAGAGATTCGTTTTTCGATTTCTCTGAAAATAAGTACCACCCTATATGCATTCACGCCAAAAGAAGCGCCTTGTTATTAGAAACATCTTTGTGCAAGACAATTTTGCTCTAACACTTCAAACTCAGGCGGAAATTGTATCTTTCCAGCTAAATTCGCAATTCTAGACCGCTTTGCAATGGCGAGAATTTTTTCTTCCAGTTTTTACATTATTATCTTTTTTGAACCAATTATGATTCCGATTAAACAAGAAAGAAAGAAAAATAAAAAGACATAAGAGAATCAAGCCAATCGTTTCTGTGATTGTCTTTAGTGAACAATTTATATTTGAGCTTACGTCACATGTTAATGACTGTTCCGAATAATAGAAAAACACTATTTTTCTCAATTATGGAAGACCATACTGAGATTTTTGATTATTAATTCTCAATCATAGTCAACAACAATGTTTTTTTTGCATATTTATTTTTATTTGCTTGATTTTTCGTAGGGTAGGCAAGTTCTCTAACGTTTCCTTTAACACTACTCATAAGCTTCTGCACAGTGCTTTCACCATCTTCACCACTTTTGGTCAATAAAACAATGTTCGTTTTGCTCAAATGTTTCTTCACCGCTTGGAGTGTTCCACCAACCTCTCGGCACATGGCGGGGAACGTAAGTATTGGACCAAAATGGACATTGTTATACAGAAGCATCAGTCGAGGCCGGTCGTGTCAGATAAACTTCCCTTCAGTCTTACTCAGCTTCTTCTGCTGCAGTTTACGGTCGCGCAGCACTGTCGGGTGACCAGAACCAGGCTTCCATTCGAACTAACATTGCCAAAACCATCCAGTTTTTTTTTTAGTTTTATTAAAGTTTTATAAATGCCACTGGACATCAATTTGGTTTTATTATGGTACCAGTAGGTGTTAAAGGTTTTTTTTATCTTAGTCAGGTTCATGAGAACCTACACAGCTTCTTTACAATGATCTTAAAACGTTGCCTTCTAAAATTCCTTCTACTCTTATCAAAAGTTTTGTTTTGACTTTATGAACACGTAAAATGCTGTTTTGAAATGCCGTTTTAGGACTTATTCATATTATCTTATTATGATCAGTTGAATGAGAAATTTTCAACCATTTTGCCTCTGGTAAATGCATTGAATGCCAAATTGGCATTAAGGGAAGTCTCCAAAAGACCAAATAGTTTTATAGTATTGAGAAGATAAATTGGCTTTTTTGGCTTAACTGAACTATAAGAAATCATTGAGATTTGTAAAAATATATAAACCAAATTTGAAATGTAATAAAGATTAACTGTAGATCGGAGACCAATTTCGGTATTCTGTTAGATAACCTGATTGAATTCCATTTATTTTCAGGAAATTAATGATTCATTTATCGAATATATTTGTTTCAATTTTGTTTTCGTTGATGTAAACTTGCATAATCTCCGAGGCGCATTAGTTTTAAGCTTTTATCATGCCAATATTCACCGGTAAATTAAATTCGCATATGATTTGGAGCATGATACGCTTCATAAACCTTAATTTGTCTTGGTTATTTTGCTACCGAACTAAATTTCCCGCAGCACAAGAATTTCTTTCTCACCTATTATTTACTGCTAAATCAATCAGAAGAGCAGAGAATCGAGCAAAGCAGAATAACAAAAACCATTAACGATATCACCGTGAAATTTGACAGCTGTGGCCATTTGGCCCTATGTTGGTTTTGATGGCAGCCAATATGTTCTATGCAGGTTCTCATGTGGTCATAACATCTCTCGCTAGAACATTTTCAAAATCTTTATGGTCTTATACAGGTTTTATTGATTTGTTTTAACAACTGTCTATAGAGTGAGCGACTTTGTACACTTTTCGGCTCTAAAGATGCATAGAGAAGGTAGTTTTATCAACAAAGCCAGGAAGAGTGCTATATGGCTGGAATAAAACTAAAATTGTAACATTGTCTGTCTTTTTCCATAATGGAAAGAATGTTGTAAATACCAGATCGGTTATATCCCGCGTTCACGATGTTCAAATGTTTCGTTTCAGGGTGGAGTTGGCAGAACCATAAAATGATCGCGTGCAGTTGGTTGACCTATTTTCGTCATGGCCGCTGCAAATTAACTGATAACGCTCTCAATTGTATTCTGAACTCTACAAGACTGCAACGATTGACGATGTGTAAGTAGATTAGCAATAAGTTTTCACGAAATATTTGTTATGGCATATTTCTTCATAGCTATAAGAATGTTTAAATGTCTTTGAAATAACTACCGATTCATGGTTTGACTTCTGGATCGTACTACTTACACTTCAGAAAGTGTTTTTTTGGAACCTAGACCATCAACTCATTCTGCTTCTATATTAAATCTGTTGCCCTTAAGATCTGAAGTTCAAGTTGATCTTGATGGACCTTGGACGACCTTTTATTTCAATTCTTGTTTCAGCGACGATCGACAAACCTTCATAGATTTGTGCCATTCCCATAAACCACCAAAATATGTTCTGTTTCATTGGTTTACAAACTTTACGCCATAAATTCCCAGAATTACCAAAAATAATTGTTTTAACATAGATTCTTAAACCTCTATTCAACGCCACAAGAGCCATTTTCAAAAGTACGTGTACACTATGAAATTATAAATTTTACACGAGACGTAATTCATGTTTCTTAACGTCAACAAAGACTTCGTGTAAAATTATGTCTCCTGAAACTGACACATACGCAATTTGACGAAAGATGTGTTTGATTGAATGTATTTTCTATTCTCCTTCACTTCATTCTTTATTCTTATGTGCTAAAGGACGCTTGCATGTGTTGGTCTCAGGTGACAGAAATTTACATGACATTTTGGTAGTGTGTAGTATTTCAAGCTGAACAATGCATTAGGTCCTAAGTAACGTTGAGAGACTCTCTTTGTCGACTTTCTCTTTGCGTTCCTACCGCTATGTAAAAACAATTCAAGTATTTTCAACATACAGCACGGTAGTATAAAGTGTAATTCAGGATTCGATACGTCGAAAACATCAGCAAATCGTTTAATAGACAAGCTATTAATCCAAGGGAAAGTCGACGAAGAGAATCTCTCAATGTTACTTAGGACCAAATACATTGTTAAGCGTGATTTGTTGACACAGAAATAACAATCGTGCATTGCACCGAAATAATACAAAGAGCTTAACATATCAAGCTAAATAATGCATTACATCCTAAGTAACATTGAGAGATTCTCTTCGTTGACTTTCTCTTTGGTTAATAGCTGGTCTATTACACGATTTGCTGATGTTTGTTGGGATACCTTCGATAGTAGTCTTGTCCTTGGATGACCTTGTCGAAGGATTCTTCTCTAACCGTTGGACCGTAGTAGATGGAGCTTCCTTTCACCAGGGGTTTTCTGGACGACAATAAGGCCCTTCTTAGGTCACCTTCAATTCACAACACGACACCATTACAGAAACTACACTTTATTCAAGAAACACTACACATTATATTTAAAAAGTTAACTTATAACTAAACATTTATTGAAAACTATGTGTGGAGGTCCAGCCTCCGATAACCGATCGCTCGCTGTGCTTGCTGTTGACTGACTACGCTTGGTGATAATTTGTTTATATCCTCTGGCAGTGGTATGCGGGTAACAAAGGCCTTCCAACAAATGAGTGACTGTATCGTATTCGCCCGTCTCCGACACGGCTCTTCAATTTAAAACAGTCCGACAACGTATACTGGCTGCATCCGTATCCATCTCGGTACTCGTAGACATCCTCGCCCACCCTGAAGTGACTATGGAGCTTCTGAAAATATACAAAAAGAAACCCTTTCGACGCACTGGATATCCATGGCAGCAATCCTCAGTTACTACACTCCTCCTGTTGGTTCGGCAAACAGCAAATTTTGTTGACTGGTCGTTTCATATTACCAGTGGCGGTCTTCACTGTAACTACCCTAGTGATGCCATCAGCTCCCGGGTGAAGTTCGATAATTCGCCCCATCTTCCATTTCATCGGTGGTTGTTGATTGTCAACAATGACGACTAAGCTACCCTTTGTTATCTCCACCGGTTGTTTCCAGTTCTTTGTTCTAGCTTGTAGTTGAGACAAATATTCGGTTCGCCATCGCCTCCAGAAATCTTGCAATTGGCGTTGCACAAGTTGCCAACGATTAAGTCTATTAAGTTTAGCCGTGCAATAATCAGGATCTGGTAATGCTTGCATGGAACCTCCTATAAGGAAATGCGCTGGAGTTAGAGGTTCCAAATCCGTCGGGTCATCGGAGATAGCAGTTAATGGTCGTGAATTTAAGCACCCTTCAACTTGGGCTAGGAGAGTATGGTAATCCTCTGCAGAAACAGGAGTGTCTCCGATTACTCGGAGTAGGTGATATTTCGCTGATCGTACTGCAGCCTCCCATAGACCACCGAAATGGGGTGCACTCGGCGGGTTAAAGTGCCATTGCACACCTTCCTTAGTACATTCCCTAGATATCGTATCTCGATAATCACGATCCATCAGTAGTTTGAAAAGCTCATTGATTTTATTTTTAGCTCCAACGAAATTGGTTCCATTATCAGAAAATATTTCTGAACATCTACCACGCCGTGCGAAGAATCTCCGTAGTGCTTGCAGGAAACATTCCGTAGACAGGTCCGAAACATGCTCCATATGGACAGCCTTTGTACTCATGCAGACGAAAATTGCTACATAAGATTTGATCGCTGCTCGGCGCCTCCCAGCTCGTATGTAAACAGGACCAAAATAATCCACTCCTGTTCTCGAGAATGGTCTTGCCACGGTTACCCTGGAGGCTGGAAGTTCGCCCATTTGCTGTTCAATGTGTGAAGGCTTCGCTCGAAAGCAACGTTGGCAGTTATGGATGATTTTGCGCGCAAGATTCCTTCCACCAAGAGGCCAAAAACGTTGCCTCACTGCTGCTAGAAGAAGTTGAGGCCCAGCGTGAAGTAATTTTTGATGGTAATGTTGAAGAATCAGCTCCACTAGACGATGATTTGCTGGTAGTACCATGGGATGTTTTGCCGCCGATGATTCGTCCGAATGGCTTAGTCTCCCACCCACGCGTAGGGTACCGTTTTCCGTTATCCGTGGATTGAACCATCGTAGCGGTGAGCTCCGTGCCAAACAAGTTCCGTATTTCAGCGCCGCAATCTCCAGTGGAAAATATTCATGCTGTACTTGACGAGTAATTAGTTCTTCTGCTTCTTGCAATTCACGAGTAGTAATGAATCCCTTCCTTTCTTCTCCGTTTCGTTTTAGCATTTCAATCAATCGAAGCCAGTATGCAGTACAACGAATTAGCTTATTATAATCGGAGAATTTAGTGAGATAGCCGGAAATAAATGTACAAATCTTCTCTGCAGTAAAGGCAACAACTGCCTTCCGCATCTCTTGTGGAGGTTGTTGTGAAATAGGGTGCGATAACCATTTATTTTTAGGTTCCTTCAGCCAGTGTGGTCCGTTCCACCAAAGATCATTTTTGCAAATTTCGCTTGGAAGAATACCACGAGATATTAAATCTGCAGGATTGGTGATCCCTGATACATGACTCCAGTTGTGATCTTCCGTTAAGGACTGGATTTTTGCAACTCGATTCGCCACAAACGTGGTCCACGTTCCGGGTGGAGATTTGATCCATTGCAAAACGCAAGTTGAATCCGTCCAAAAGTACACCTGGACGTCAGTTTTAAAGGCGTTCGATACCTTCTCCCAGAGCTGAGCTGACAACAGTGCTCCACACAATTCCAAGCGCGGTAGTGATTGCACCTTGAGTGGTGCCACCTTAGATTTAGACGTTAGCAGATGTACCATTACTGTTCCATCCGGTTGCACACTTCGTACATAGACTGTTGCACCGTAAGCTACAATCGATGCGTCCGAGAAACAATGAATTTCTACAGACTTTGCTTCAGGAACGACGACACATCGAGGAATCCTCAATTCGTTGAGTGATGGAAGCTGTTTTTGGTACTCGCGCCACTCCTCACCCACCGTCACAGGTACTCGGTCGTCCCAACTCAGTTTCTGCTTACGTTCATCTTCCAGCTTCCAAAGTTGCTGCATAAATATTTTCGCCTTCGTAATTGTTGCGCCCAATAATCCTAACGGGTCAAACAATCGAGCGATGATACTTAGTATACTTCGTTTGGTAAAATGTTGACCATCAACTAGTGGTGGGATGGAGAACTGAATTTTGAAGCAATCTGGTTTGGGAAGCCAGGTTAGCCCTAAAGTTTTAACTTCTGCATCTCGGTCCCAATTAATCCCATCTGCATTTGGTAGTGCTAAATCCTCCTTCGGGATGTCCTTCAACACCTCTACCGCATTTGATGCCCATTTCCGCAATCGAAATCCACCGCTAATCAACATGGCATCGATTTGCTGTCGCAGTTCGATAGCTGACTCAACATCATCTGCACCGGTGATCACATCATCCATGTACACGTCATCTTCTACGGTTTGTACAGCAAGTGGAAAATTGTCTCGCTCATCATCAGACAGCTGTTTTAGCGTGCGAGTTGCTAGGAATGGTGCTGATTTTGTGCCATATGTCACCGTTATCAGCTCGTACGTTAGAATTTCGTTGTTTGGCCCAAACCAAAGGATGCATTGCAATGGTGAATCGAGTAGGCTGACCCGAATTTGCCGGAACATCTTCTCCACATCTGCGACGACCATAACCTGGTGGAATCTGCATCGAAGGATGATTGACCTGAGCTCCTGCTGCACTATTGGTCCCGCAAACAGTGCATCATTTAGAGAGATGCCAGTTGACGTCTTGCAGGATGCATCAAACACAACTCTCACCTTGGTTGTGGTGCTCGACTCCTTAATTACGGGATGATGGGGTAAGAAGACTCGTTTGATTCCCGCATCGTTAGTATCGTCCACTACTTTCATGTGGCCAAGTTTAATATATTCCTCCATGAAATCGTAGTATTGCCTTCGCAAATCTGGATCCCTCGACAATCTTCTTTCTACGCCTTGCAGACGTTTTGTGGCTATGTCCTTAGACTCTCCCAGCTGTTCCAAAATTTGTTCGTTTTTTGGAAGAGTTACCGTATATCGACCATCTTCTTCTCTTTTCACTGTTCGTCCAAACTGCTCCTCGCACCGCGTTTCCTCTGGAGAATAATTGTTTGTGGCTCCCACTTCCTCGCAGGACCAAAACCGAGACAATAGTTCTTCCAAGTTATCGGATACTGCCAAATTACACGAGACTCTTGAACCTTCCGCTGATCTGTTGATTTCTCCGGACATCACCCATCCAAAAACCGATTCAGTGAGTGTAGGTAGTCCATCCCCTAATGATAACTCCCTTCCAGACTGGAAGAAATTGAAAAAGGCCTGGATTCCCAACACCAAATCCACCTTTCTAGAGCGAAAGAACTCCGGATCCGCAAGCTCGATTCCCTTCGGTATTTCCCATTTGTTGGTCTGCACTGTGGCGGTAGGCAAGCAAGCAGTGACTCTTGGTAACACTAGAAAATCCATGCAGCGCGAATATGATGTTGTCCGAGAAATGACGGTAGCTTGTATCCGTTGAGTGACTCTCGTATTCGTCTGTCCAACACCTTGAATAGCTATGTCAACCTTGCTGCTTGGAACCTTCAGCAACCTACTCAGATCCTTCGAAATAAAGTTGCATTCCGAACCAGAGTCAAGTAGTGCACGGGCTGGGTAGCGGGATCCTTGATTATCCTCGATGATGACTATAGCTGTAGCCAATAGCACTTGAGATGACGTAACCTTTGCCATATTTGATGACACGGATTCTGCTGAATTTGAATTCAACACTTGAGTGGTTACGTTTTGCTTAGATCCGTCGGCAGAGGCTTGAACTCCCGATGTGCCTTGATTAGAACTGACTTCGGTTGATTTGAAACACATGACCGTGTGATGTCTGGCCTTACACTTCCGACAAGAGTATCTAGAAGAACACACCTTAGCGATATGACCTCTTTTTAGACAGTTCCGACAGAGAGAGCGGCTGCGTAGAAAGGACTCCCTACTGGACAACGGCATCCTTAAGAAGTCCGGGCAGATATGCAATCCATGGATTTCCGAACAGGATGGGCATTGCGAGCTGTTGTTGGATTGCACAGCGTTGTGGCTAACCTTCTGATAGACAGGCTTCCGTTTTTCTTGTGACGTAGAATCTCGCTTGACTTCCGATTTAGCTGGAAGTGCTTCAAGGATCTGTATTCGCCGTCTGAGAAATTCCGTTAAATCCTTGAGTGTATCTCTTTCCTTAGACGACGTAAATTCCTCCCATACTCGCCGAGTAGTTGAATCGAGACGAGAACTGATAAGCTCCACCAAAAGTAAGTCCTTGTATTCCGCTACATCAAGTACTTGGTCCAAGTTCTGAATAGCTCTATCAAAACCTTCCACCAACCCTTGTAGATCTTCAACAGACTCTCTGACAAGAAAGGGCAGTTTTAGCAACGCCTGAACTTGTCTTTTCCTTAGGAGCTTGCTATTGTCGTAACGCTTTAGAAGTGTATCCCATGCTAGCTGATAGTTGTTCGATGTGATCTGTAGTGGATCAACAAGAGCCTTTGCCTCCCCTACCAGACAACCCTTGAGATAGTGAAATTTCTCAACTGGCGGCAAATCAGGTTTTAGATGAATCAGAGAAGTGTAGATGTCTCTGAAGCTCAACCACTCATCTATGTTACCATCGAAATTCTGTAGCCTTATTTGCGGAAGCCGAACATGATCGACCAAGCCGTGGAATGAGGCATCGCCTCCCGCATAGTCTGATTCTGAGGAAGAGTATCCTGCAACTCCTTCACCTTGTCCAACAGAAACGATTTTACATCGTAGAAACGAAATTCAAAGTCCTCCTGTTCCTTATGAAAGGCTTCGTTGTCCTCAAAATCTTCATGCGATTCTATTTCCCACACAGCTTCATTGATTGATTGCCACAACTCATCGAGGCGTGCAATTCGAACGTCAATCTGACTAGCCACAGTTCCTTCCTTGTACTCACTAACGAACCGTCTTATGTTGTTGAACGATGTACGAAGTCCCCTGAGTTTTGTCGTGAGACCCTTCAATTGTTTCGATCCCTTGGTTGCCATTGTTGAGTTTCGCAGTAAACTTAACAGCGTTACGTCGGAATCGATAAGTACCGAATCGAAAATTGTTTAGCCCTTCAATGACTGTCAGCAGCGTCAGCGACTCCAAAATATCCAGATTGTGACAAAAGGGATGAAAAGCGGGAATGTAGTATTCAACAATGTCTGACTTCGGCTGTACATATACTGTAAGCTCACCTAGAGAACTACAGCGCACGCCAACAGCCCAGTTCTAACAGGTCTTCAGAGTAGCGATTCGTTTCCGGAGCGGATTATCCAGTGCAACAGAGAGAAACACAGCAATGTAGTAGCGAAAAGGTCTGCGACGGCAGGACATATACTTTAGCCTCACCTGGAGAAACTAGAGATGGTACTGGATAACTCAAATAACCGACTCAATGCTCCGTCCAATGGAGCACTTGAGCATAGGGATTGCGCTTGTAAGGAAATTTAACCAAGTTTCGTCGAAAAGGAAAATTTATTTTTGTGGTGTAGCATCAAACATAAACCAGCTACGGCTGGGCATATATCTATATATAAGTTTACCTGGACGAAAGGTTCGATGTGTGTTGCCCAAGCTCGTATGGTTTCATCAACGTCGTAGTGTAGCCCTTCGTCTCTCTCAACCGTTATCAGTAGGGGTCACTTCATCCACAGGTTCGCCACAATTATCGGATTGTGCACCAGTCGATAATCCGTGAGAATGAGAAACCGAAAGTCGAATTGTTGGTGTTAGAAGGTTACTATTGACTACGGCTGGACATATACTAGTTCAACCTACCTGACCGATGGTAGGACAACTCTAAGGTTGAACTACGTAGTACTGGAATCCTTGATCAGCAATAGTTATGCCAATTTGTGAAGTCCAAGTTCAATGGCGTACTCGATGGCGTACTAGTGATACAGCCGTGGCACCAATTCAACTACGATCGCGATGGCGATCAGCTGTTTCACGACGTCTGATGATGGCGTAGGGTCCTTGTGTATGCCACTTGTGATGGCGTAAGTCCCTTTCAGGTGGGGTAGTAATGGCGTGAAGATGGCGCAAATCCTTTCAAAAGGACATAATGGAGCTTCTTCGATGGCGATGTCCGTAGTTATCCCAACCGTTGATTCACCGTTAGTTAGATCCGGTTCGAAGGACCAATGTTTGTTGGGATACCTTCGATAGTAGTCTTGTCCTTGGATGACCTTGTCGAAGGATTCTTCTCTAACCGTTGGACCGTAGTAGATGGAGCTTCCTTTCACCAGGGGTTTTCTGGACGACAATAAGGCCCTTCTTAGGTCACCTTCATTTCACAAACACGACACCATTACAGAAACTACACTTTATTCAAGAAACACTACACATTATATTTAAAAAGTTAACTTATAACTAAACATTTATTGAAAACTATGTGTGGAGGTCCAGCCTCCGATAACCGATCGCTCGCTGTGCTTGCTGTTGACTGACTACGCTTGGTGATAATTTGTTTATATCCTCTGGCAGTGGTATGCGGGTAACAAAGGCCTTCCAACAAATGAGTGACTGTATCGTATTCGCCCGTCTCCGACACGGCTCTTCAATTTAAAACAGTCCGACAACGTATA